>DWJG01000080.1:0-11725 GCA_018248795.1 Ectomis octomaculata | reverse complement strand
TCGTCCACAACTACCTGCAGAGCGACTTCAGGAAAGCTCAAGTCAGGCTCCGCAAGCGGGGCCAGAAGGGTCATTGGTCTTACATCCACACCGTCAGGAAGTTCCATCCGACGAATGGCCAGTCCGTGGAAGTGCGTACGCAGTTGACGCACAGGGATTACTTGAACCAGTTGCCGCAGCGTGACGACGCCCATTTCACGATATTTAAGAAGCGCCGCTGTTTCATCTACAACAACCAGTATTACCAGCTGGACATGTATAGACAGCCTACGCATCCCAGGTATTTAATTGAAATTCTTCTAATGGAAAGATAAACATTTCGTCAATGTTCGTCATTACTTGACTGTGGCTGACACGTAATGTTCTTTAACATAGTCATAATTTGCACAGTAGCAGGTGTAATAATAATAGTAAAGAAATATAACCACAAAAAGTCGCGCAAAAATTATCTTGAGCTCAACGTCAATAGTTTAAAAAGCTGCATTTATTTCTATATATTATTCAAATCAAATCCGACATCAATGTAAACATTGCTATTTCCTAGTAGCAGTTTTTCATAGCCTGAAAACTCGGATAAAGTGACGTGCATTTATTTCTATATATTATTGCCCATGTATCATTGCCTATTAAAATTTAATTTAAACATAGACTATGTTCTATGAATTAATATCATTGTAATAACATTTTAGTTTATGATCGAAGCATCTTAACCATATTTTATTTTGTGTCACTTATGAATTGAAATTAAATTATTTTGGACGTATAAATTCAAACATGTCTATTCATCATTTCCAGGTGCAGAGGGTTGGTCTTGCTGGAAACATATAGCGCAGCCTACGATCAAAATGCGCTCCTGGAATCCTTGCCAAAGTTCCTTACCATAGAGAAAGAGGTGACCGGTGACCCCACTTACTCCATGTACAACCTGTCTCTGAAGGAGGACTGGAAGACCTCAAAAAGGTATTACGCGGGCTCTGAGGCCGACGGTGAGTCAATTGTGATAGATGTTCCACCACTCCTTTATAAATGTTGTGTGTAGAACACTCATTTTATATTTCTATATGAAAATATAGTTACGAGTGTTCAATTAAATATTTTCTCAAAAGTAATATGAACTTTCTTTATAACGCAATATCTGTTAAGATGAGAGTCTATACAAAATTTAATTTTAATATTTTATTCCTCTTTTACAACTAAAACTCCTTTTTAGTTTATCTTCCATTTTACTTATTTTATATGCATGTACTATTTATTATACTTCTATTATAACTGGCGTAATTGTGTTATAGTCGTGATCGAACAGTATTTTTTTGGTTGACGTAGTCCTATCTTTTATTAATTTTCATGAACGTTGTATCCGTAAAACGTCTTGTGTCTAGATGTTGTGTATTAGCCTCACTTGGATGTATGCACTGTAGTATCGCACCCGCTAGTCACCACTTGCTGTAGTAGGCATCAACTCGAACGCTTTGCGTTCTCGAAAATTAAAGTCGACGTAATTTTGCAGATGCGAAACCTGCGAGCTCTTTGCTTTCCTCAGATGATACCAGTAGCACGGACTAACATTTTGAATCAAGATGTAAATGATCAGTGTGGACACTAACGTTTTATTCATTACTCGCGACTAACACAATTACGCCAGTGTCGTAAAATCGTGAAATCGTAGTGCGAGGGGTTAAAGGTTATTTTATTTCTTTTGATCCATTAGGGCGAGCCAAGTGGTCAATGAACGGTCACTCTGACAAAGTCGTCAATGATCACGCCAAGATGAACGGTCATGATTCTAGTAAAATGAACGGGCATGCTCCGGAGAAAGTAAACGGCCACGTTCCTGACAAAATGAATGGTCACACTCACGACAAAGTCAATGGCCACTCATTTGACAAGATGAACGGTCATGTTGGTGACAAAATAAATGATCATGGTGTTCGTAAACTGAATGGACACGTCGGCAGCAAAATGAATGACAACACATCCAACATCAAGAATGTCATTATGAACGGCCCCACTCTGAACACCGAGCTAGAGTTGGATGCATACAAGAATCATGTTGAATTAAGGTCACCTAAAATTCCCAAGAAAATTGCTGTTAAAATTTAAAACCTATTTTGCTTTGTTTGAGACTTATGAAATTTATGAATTCCACTTTATAATATTGCAATATACACCAAATCATTAATTATTCATACATACTCTTAAGATATTCGTAAGAGACATTTAATTCATGCTATTGCCTCCATGTTATTATTAAAAGCAATTCAAATTGTGTACTTTTACATCGTAATGATATCGTATTTATTCACGATTGTATAAAAGCCAAATGAAATATTAACTATTTTTATAGTATACCTTGATTGAAACATATTTTTCATAGAAATAATGCGCCAATGAAATACAGTTGCAATTTGCATCAGAACATTTCATAAATGAATTAAAAAGTTTATTGTTTGTGCCTTTACACAGTATTGTATATTCAAATACATTGTAGTACTTAATAAAATGCAGTAATTATTATTGCAACTTAATTATAATCTTAATAGATTTATCATTTCTTAAAATATTATATTTTTTAACTGTAGTAATTGTTTGTTTTCACGAGTACCATTTACATATTTTCAAGTAGACATTGTAAAAATTTTAAATGTCTTGATGTCGTGTCGTCGCAGTATTGTTCTTGTTGACTTTAAGGGGTCTGCATTACAATCTAGTAATAATTGTCAAAAACACCTTTGCAATAGAAAGATACAACAAAATGGTCCCCTAGTGTTTGTTAGTGTGGCCTTTTAGATTTTGATGTGCTAAAAGCTTTATTTGGCGTAGACTTTTCCTTAGGAATCGATGTTGTCAAATGTCACATTTTTTTCACAGAGATATGAGTACTTATTATTATTGTGTAATTTTAAAGTATAGTAACGAAAAGTATTTAAGCCACCATTAGTGTAATTCTTTTCTTGAGAACTGTTATAACATATATTGAAGATTGTGTTGAAGCTGCGAGGCTATTTCGTCATTTGGCAGAACTCCATAATAGCATAATTAATGGCTGTGCTATAATTTAATTGAACGATTAAGAGCTGTCCTCTTAGAAAAATATTTGAAGTAAATACCAACATTTATTATGTCAGTTGCACCTATACTGCATATTATATGCAAAACATAAATGTTACTGCGTTTATTGAAATATTATTATTAATGATTTGAATTGTACACCTACAATGTTTTCAATTTTATTACGTTTTTGTTAAGGCCTTTTTCGTGGTGCAACTTGACTTTCTGACGTAAAAATCTTAAAACATGTCTGTAAACCTCCTTAAGCATTGTTTCCTAATAAAGAAAACATGCAACCTTTTTTCTGTTTTTATTATTTACCTAACATTTTATACCTCTACATCCCATATACCCTCACAATACATAAAATAATAACTGTAAATCAGTTTCACGATGATTTCCTTGCGTAAATCCCGACCTCGCGGGAAATCTAGGATAAATGTAACCTAACTCACGGAAATATATGCAATTTATTGGAATGAGTGTCGCCATCTGTCGAAAATTGGTAGTACTAACTCCAATACCTTGGTTTGCTCACACAATTATGCTAAAAATCAACATTTGATCAAATTCACCGTTTACGATTCTGTAAAGGATATACAGACGTACATTCATTTTTATATAAACAAGCTTTTATATGAATTTTTTTTTAAGGAAGTTAAATACCTTGCAACTTTATTATCAAAATCTCATACATGAACGTGGTGCATTGCAATAATTTGTGATATTATCTTTCATTGACTTGGAAAGGTTTAAGGAGATTTTACATTCTGTCAATCATCGTCATCAGCCTGCGGTACTCCACTGCTGGACATAGTCCTCTCCCAAGGCGCGCCATTGAGCCCGATCTTCGGCAATATTATCAAGTAATTTAAATTTGAAAAAAAATATTATTTCTAAACATTATTTTAAAGCTTTAAACTACTCATAAAAATTAGATAAACTCATAGTTCATATTAGATAAACTCTTTTATTATAGTTAATATTAAACAATTTGAACAAACTGGTAATATTAACTGAGCCTTATCCATATTTGGATGTCTGTAACAAACTACCTTCAAATAGAAAGCAGCAAATCTCACTTGTATATTAGTGACACATTGAATAATTATTTGTGACTAAACATTTTTATCTATAGCTATATATGACGAGACCAGAGCAACAACAGCCAAGTGTTATTTTATACTCTACCGAGTTTGAAAGTTAACCTCTAAACATTTACGAGGGCCATAGAGTTAATAATTAAAAACCAAAATCTTAATTCATCTAGATCATATTTAAAATGGGCTATTACTATGGGCTAATTGCACATAGACTGTTCTTGCTCTAGCGTGCTGTTATCAACTAAATAAAATAAGTATCTACTTCAAATAAGAATCTTACCAAGTGTCAATTAAAAGAGCTCAGAATATGTTTATCACCTGAATTGTGCATGAAACTATACCTAAAATGCTTAGTGTCACTATATACAATAGTGAGTAGAACATAGAAATCTCTAACTATTTGTTTATAGCATCTTTGACCTTCTGTTCTTGGTACTTTCTTAAAACTTTCTGGCCGGGTACCAATCCTTGACTCAGACCTGGCCTCTTCCTCTTCTTAGTTACATTCTCTTCCCATACACTGTCATCTGTTGAGCACTGTGTATTAAAATTAAAATTTGATGTTAAAGGTGGTAGGGGTGGTGGAAGTAATGACATTGGGCCAGCACCTTCACACACTATCGTCTTTAATTTCTGTAAATAGGAAATAAATGGTTAATTCATGGAAATTACACTATTCCTAGGAATAAATACAAAACTGTGTTGCCTGTTTTCAGAATTTAAATATGAAGATGGAGGAATGAATTGCAATAACTAAATATCCAATCAAAATTCCAATTGGTTAACTCTATTAGCTATTGAGACACTGGTTATCTATAATAAGATAAAAATGTAAAGCAGCCATCTGGCTTTGATTTATGAAATACCAGTGCTTATTTACTAAATTAACAGAAAACAATGAGTATGACTGTACATATATTCTAATACACTGGGAGCACTGTTCAGTGCTCTTATTGGGGAGAAATTAGTTCTATTAAGTACTGACAGTAGTATTAAGTAGTACAGCTGTAGTATCCTAGGGAAATGTACTAAGTCATAATTCGTCTCCATTTTTGTACTGTGAGCTCTCAGTACTATGATCATGTGATCAACAGTGTCCAGAAATTTCATAGCTTGCACTATCAATAATATTAATATTGTTATTTAAAGAGATACGGAAGTGGTCGATTTAATACCATAGAATACGTTATTATCTTGCATGTCACCAATAACCGCAAGACTGACGCGTCTGTCACCGGTACCGTAATAGCCAAACATCCCCTTGGCCCTTTCCTCCAATTCCGGTCTCAGGCAGTTTCAACAATTACTTATTACAATTTTCTTGGTGCACCGAATTACGCTCGATGAGCAAAAGTAGTTAATTATGTATATGAAAAGGCATATAGCAATATATGTATATATATAAACATATATACACACACATATATAGATATACATATATTAATAATAATAAAATAATATATGTGATATATATCTATATATTCCATATATATATATTATATTTTACAGTGCAATAAGTCAACGTCGCCAAATTTTTTCGGAAATCAAATCTTGCATCACCGTTTTGAACTGTTCTCTTCCCTACAGAAAGAGTATTTTGGAACATAGCTTTCCAGATTAACATATTATGAGGTACGTCAGAGTTCGATTTAAATAAAAGTATAAAATATTTGGCCCATTGGCGCTACTGGCGCCTAAACGCTGCATTTGATGTAGAAGGATATTTATTATCAGCTACTTGGGTATCACAGATGATGTAATTTCATTGTCTACAGTGATCTCCAATTTTCCAGAAGTAAGAAAATTACACTCCTGTTCTTCTCCTTTAAATTTTTAAAAATATTTATGATGATAATTATTGGTTGTTTTAAGTTTTTCCCATCTCTTTAAACTCTATTTATAATCAATTTTTTTAACATTTTTGTTTAATATCCTTCCACTCGTCATAGCAAAGCAGACGCTTTCTTCCGAGTTTTCCTGACGGAGTACTTACATTAGAAGAACAAACAGATGAATCCAGACACGAAGAGTTACGGAGCCGTAGTGTAATGGTTTTACCTATACTGCTAAATGAAAAAATATCAGCATCACAGAGAAACACAACGGGGTCGACGTGCTCACGTCATATTCTAGAAAATCGTTATTGGGGAAGGCAAAAGTTCTCTAAAAAGTTTCTATGATACCATCTGATTCTTGGATGAATTCAGTAAATGGCTCCAAACATATATCAGAGTATCCAGTTAATATCAATGATGAAGTTCAGGGTAAATTTGAGGCTGGTCTAGGCGTTACCTCGTGAATACTTGGTGTATAACTACTGTCGTTACGTTTACTAATTGTGTACTGTAAAAGATGAACCAAACATTGTCTCGTACAAATACCAATGGTATTAAGCTTCAAGCGGAACCGGTGGTTCTGAAAACAAAAGCGTTATATTAATTAAATACATTACGCCCATTAAAGACGCAGTTATAAATAAGCCGAAAAATGTATTTCAATGATAATTTAGGCATTACTAAAATGCAAACACGTTGTATCTTCATTTAATAACAACGCATAATCTTTAGTCAATTCATTTGTAACCACGCATAAAGTTCTAAGTTTAAGTTACGACTTCTAGAAAAGTAAATGTGACGCAGTATAAGGTCGTAACTAGTGATTGTTAATGGTGCATATAGTCGTAAATTAGACGTACCGACCTTATGCGCCGGAGACATATGTTTTGATTTTATCTAGATTTTAAACGCGACCACGTACTAATATTATCAATTAGTTAAAAAGTATTGATTTATTAAATAATTTAATTGAATAATGATAGAAGAAAATACACTTAAACTTACCCTTTCTAAGATATTCACAGGTCGTTTTTATTTCGATTTTTGGGTTGGGCTTATTGAGCACTAAATTCAAAATCTTTGATTCTCATTATACTTGTTTATATTCCATACGTATAAGCAATTAAAAGTTAACTTAAACAACACGACACAAATATTATTTTCCGACATTCAAAAATGAGACATCATTCATGTCACACGACGTCGGTACTGAGCTCGGATTGGCCCAGGCGTGACCAAATAGATCGACTCGTATCGTTGGAACTTAGAGCGCGACTGTATGCGCGGTAGTCTTCAAATGATAAGACTATGATCGATTCAAAATCTCGGTATTTAACGAAGATAATAATTTTCGGTTTCAGGAATGTGTAATATTCTTTCAGAAGGTTACAATAAGACAAAAATACAATTTTACCCAAAAAATGCGTTCCGACCTTATGCGTAGGAGGCATCGATATGTACCTAAGTCCTGTCTTTTAAAATATTATTTTTATTGATATATTTGAAATACATTTAATTAAATTATACTTTGATCTGAGCCAAAAGACTGACTGCGTTATAATAGGGGAGCCCAAGCATCGATTTTCCGTGTTACTAGAGCGTATCAGAAAATTACATGGAGAGAAACGTTGTACCCTATAATGTACCCCTACCTTATATAAATCTTTAATATAGGGGCTTGGGTTGAGGGCAGACCGTCAGACTACTAAAAAAATTAATTCCTCCGAAAATTCGAGCGTGTCATATGTAGACAAGGTAAGTTAAGTACATGTAGAACAGTGTACATTTCAATAATCTGACCATTTAAGCGTGATATAAGGTAATAGGCGAGTCACAAAGGTGTAAGTAAAAAATACGTTCTCTCGAAATACTCGAGGGCGATTATTTTGAAGGAAATCTTTTAAAGCGTGGAGCGTAAAAGTGCTGAGAACTGTATATTTCCCCACTCCGCATCTCTCTTTCTTTCTCACTCTTTCTCTATCGTTCACTCTCTCGCACCATCCGCACACTGCTATCTGCCGCCATAATTTTTTTTCATTAAAAATTTTGTATTCTTGGATAAATGGTTTCTCGTTAAAATGGATAGAAAAGTACTAAAGTACTAATCAATGTTTAAGAAACCGCAGTTGGTCCGGTCAAGGGTCTATGGGACTCAAGGATTCGCTCTTAACCTACTATTGCTCGGTGACATGGCCCGCCGTTGGGCAGAGGGAAGAGGAATGGGTCTGTCAGTTTGTAAGTCCTAGACCCGAGGTGCCTTTCTCAAGATACTGAAGAGGACCTGCCCTAAGAGCTCCCGCGCCAGCAGGCGACCCTCGGGACGACGTGAAGCCGTATTGTTCAGGTCTATTAGCAGACCCTTATAAGCTCTTTCAGTATTCATTACTATTCATTAATTCTATCTATCTCTCTATCTTCATCTATATTTTTATCGTTAAAGAATCACAGTGGTTGGAAATATAAATCTGAAATCAATATAAAATATGACTGCAAACTCTGTTACAAAGTAAAAGTACGTGACGTACATTATCGATGTAACATGTTATTACTGACTATAAATTATGATTTCCATTAGGTTGATACACAAACATATATTGATTAATATATATCCGCAATGTAAAAACCACATTATTTGTATGTGTCCAATAATATTTTACAACTTAGGTGTTACTTACATGATTTGGAGTTTGCAGGTTTGGACAAGTTTGGGGCAAAAATTATGGCTGGATAAATGGAAGACGGCCGGCAACGTCGGTCGGACAGTCGCATTTTTTTTCGGACATTTTTCGGCCGTATCATGCCGCCGCCATTACATCTCTGTATTAAGAATTGGCAGCCCTAGGTTAGGTGCCTTGAACGTCACATTGATAGCACGTTGCACATGACCCTGCAGGAGAATTCGATTCAGAAGGCACGTCTTGCAGAAATGGATTCAATTATATCTACAAAAATATCTGATTCTTCACAGGCAGAATATTAAAGTACACATGTACGAATAAACGCTCAGAAAACCGACAAAATACAATTAACTAAATATTGCTATACAACAAGGTCTTAATTATAATTATGTAACATAAATGATGGTAATAAATCATTTCATTTATTTTCATACCCCAAATGGCGCAGAGGTTCATTTGGATTCAGACCGGTATTTTGCCGGTTGTATGTCAAAAACTGCTTAGTAGGAGTCAAAGAGTAGCTAATCCATAAAATAAACGGTACTTCTTCTTTATGGTCCTTTCCTCATCTGACGTTCGTAGGTATGAAGGTATGGTATCAATTTTTGGTTATTACGGATTATGGTGCAGCCTGTTCTATTCTGGGCCGTTGATCATGGCAGTTTGTTAGCTTTATAATACTGTACGTCCTTTCTCGTCTTTCTTGACTAACAACGAGTTGCAGTTTAAGTTGCAAGTTTTAGTTGCAAGTTTAAGGTATCAGGAACTCTCCTGACCTCGTATGAGAAGTTTATTTTTTATATTAAAAAAATAGCAAACGAGAACGCATGTGGTAAGCGGGTTCTACCACCCATAACATCTGTGACTAGCCTAAAATAGGACTATCTAAAGCCCTGTTAGAAAAAGTTAGTAATCGATGATAACGGGAATAGTACTTAGTTAATATTCGTTACCAACATGGATTTGGAGACTTACAGTGGGTATAAGTTAGTCTTGTTAATAAATGTTTGTCCGTGCTGTTAGTGATTGTTAGTACCTACCTAGATTCAGTGTCGACAGAATGGATTCATTAGTGATATACCATCCAGGGACGTTACTAAACACCCATAAATAGGTATCTATTGTAAACTAGATGTAGAACCTATGATTATAGCATTTAAGCATTAAATGTAGTTATCGTAATCATGTAGATTAATAGATGAAATTACGAAATTGAGATAATTTAGGATGAGGGTCTAATATAATCTAATGTAATAACTATAATTATACAGACGACCCGAAGGGCGTAAAAGTGGCACTGGACGGCAGACGCGCAGAGGTTCGAATCCCGGCGATATAGGAATCTGAATGATGACTTTGAATTTATGATGTCTAGGTTGCCTAAAGGCTATGCGTTTGAAGAATTGTAATTCAAATCTATCTATACATATATATCATTTTATGGTATTTTTGTCGGTATGTCTCTATGTTTGAACGCACATCACATCAAAACCACAGAACTGAATTCTAGGGTATGAAAATATATTTAGGGAACGTATCTTGGATTAGTATTCTGTAAAAGTGACTCTACATAAGGCATAAGGCGGGGCGAGTCCCACAACTGCCGCGCTATGTAAATGATGTGCCGGGTCGAGTTGAGCAAAGAAGAAGAGAAAAATTAAGAGAATTTTGAAAACAATATATTTTTAGAACCAGGATAAACACAGAAGGTGTTTTAAATAGGGGGCGAAAAGAATCTTTATTTATATGTAATAGTAGCATGACATAATTTAATTTAGACTTAATCAATAAAAATTACATTAAATATAAAGAAGTTTTGCTTGTTAAGTTATGTAACAAACGTTCAAAAATGCAGCAAATAAATTTATTTGCTTACAGTAATTATTCTTTGAAATAATTTTCTAAGGCAATATTACCACCACATTTATATATGATCATTTTCATATATGAGGCCAAATGCCTACTGACGTCACAACCCCGTATTGTGATGATTCGCTAAAGAAGCTAAGAAATAATTTATAAAAAAAATCAAATCGGCAAATAAATTACGGCAAATAAATTAAATTATTTATACGAGAACATAAAAAATTAAGGTCTGCTTTTTTGGAAGTAGGTTAAAAAAGCGACTCGTTACGTTTCTGTTTATCCACCCCTGCTTCAATAGTATAAAAGACACTACATTGCAATACCAATGCAAGTCCATCACGATGTCCAAGTTGAACCGTATTGTCACTCTTACGTTGTTATTTTGCCTAATACAAGCCAAGAATATAGATGTGACGCAAAAAACTACGCCCACAAAGAACAAAGAAAATAAGGATGCTGATAATATTGATTTTGTGTCAATTATGAACGAATGTAATGAGACATTCCGCACTGAAATGTGTAAGTTATCTTTTGGGTATTATATTAACACGTTTTGAATTTGTTTTGTTTTATTTGTGAAATTATCTTGTTTTATTGTAGCTTTTAAAATGTAAAAATTAAAATACAAATTAAAGAGATTATAACTATATCAATAAAATATACTAACATATTTTATGTTTTAGCTTCAATCGTGTGCGAATTGCGAATGTGATAAAAACTTCTAAAAAGTATGAAATAAACTTTTTCCTCAAAAGTTTAAAAGTTTGTATTTACTTAGTTTCAGACTAAGTTATTATTTAATTTTTATATACGCAAGTTAATACCGCAACAAACTTTTAAGTCATATAGATTGTATAATAACTTTATAATTTGTTAGTAAAAGATTTAAGAAAACAGTTTATTTAATATACTTTAATTTTTTTCAGTTTTTATGTATCGCTAGATATATTTATCATCCTGTTGTTCTCTCATTTGATATACATATTAGTACGAAAGAGTAAAAAACTTAGTCCACCATCTTCAGATGCCCGCCATATCTTCTCTTATATATAAAAATGATTCGCAAAATGTGTTGGTAAGCGCATAACTCAGCAACGCCTGGACCAATTTCGCTAATGCTTTTTTTATTATATTCCTTGAAGTACGAGGATGGTTCTAACGGAGAGAAAAAAATAAAAAATTGCCGGGAAAAGTC
>DWJG01000079.1:0-11733 GCA_018248795.1 Ectomis octomaculata | reverse complement strand
TAAGTGTCGGAATAACCGTCTTCTGTTCTATAAAGTTCATTGTGTTTTACTTTAATCTGCTGGTATGGAAGTGAAGTATTAATTTGATCTTCGAACTTTGATATTGATTTGATAATGAATTTATTGATATACGTATGTTGTAGATTATGCAGACTATTTTTTCGAGTTATTGTTTTACGAAACGTGTATTAAATAATAAGAAAAATGATAAAGTACTCACGAGGTGCTCCGCTATAGTTTCCAGTTCTCATCAGTTTCTCTGGCGCTATTTTGTACTGTGAAGCGACTAGCTTGTGAACAGCATTATCGTCTTCCAAGAACATTTTCATTCGAATGAAAGGTTCCCTTCCCTTTTGTGTCAACATGTGCCACGGCTTCGGTCTTGCTAGCAAGTCACTAACTGAACCCTGAGATAGACCTAGCACCGATTCTCCAAATAATCTTTGGCTGATTGAATACTGACTTAGCGCCTCTTTCACTCTCCTCACGATGTCTTCAGTATTTAAATTGTTAAAGAGATCAAACTGCTGCTGCGTGATGGGTGGGAGGACCGCCTTCATTGAGCGTTGCGGGGGCGCGTGGTGGGTCGGGTTTGACGGCTGAGATATGAGGCTGTTCGTAATGGAAGCCATTCGTTGTAATGGACTCGCTGCAGCCGAGCTGCTGAAGTCTTCGTTCGGAGTGATTGCTGGCGGTAATATTGCATTCCCGAGCGGGCTGGATGCAGACGAGCCGGTCGACTGCTGGCTAGGTTCCAGTTTCGGCCTGACCAACGAGAATGCGCTGCCCGCGTGTCTTATAGCCTCTTCGGCGGTATCCTTATCACTATCAGTCATTCCATTAATTTTGGCATTTTTGTCTTTTGGTAGGGAGAGGTCTTGAACTGCGCCCGACCCATTCATGTGTTGGTTCTGAGCTTGCATAGCCTGTTGCTGTAGAGCAAGTAGATTGGGAAAGGGTGGCATCCCTGGCAAGTTATGGAGAGTGGGAATGTTTCCTCCCGGCTGGATCTTTGCTAGTTCCCTGTGGTATGCCTCTAACGCCATGCGAATGTCCTCCGGCGGCCTCTCCATGTGCGGTGGCATGCCGGCGCTGAAAAATGGAGGAAACATGCTACACGTCAGTTTTAGATTTGCTGTTCTCGTTTAACATACAAAATTGTGTTGGATTAAATTATTAAATATTTTTAAGTTTAATATTTTTTTTACTATAAATTTCTTTTTGAATTAAATATTATTAAATTTATAATTAAATTGGAGCTTGCGATTTGCTATATGGATTATATCAGTTCTATTTTAGATTAGACGTAAATTTATAAAATGATTCGTACTCTGGGTTTGAATACTGTCTTGTGTATATATTGTCATAAAAACATAGTTCCTAGCTAACTATTTGAAGACCTACCCAGGGAATCCCTCTCGGTTGTGTCGTATGTCTCCCGCCTGGTCATGATCTTCGCGAGCTCCTCTTGGTAGATGCGGACCACTTTCTCTTGAGGAATGTCGTCGTTTTCGTATTTTTTCAGCCTTCTGTTTTGACTTGAGTCCTGGAATTTTGGAAAGGACCAATTTGTTACATAGTAAAATATTTAAAAATAGTCTAAATAGGTATTGGTGAAAATAAGTTCTTATCACAAAAGTAGATCGAAAATAATTTTGGGAAAGTTAATATCGGAAAATGGGCATAGATATTATATTCTATCAAGTATGAGATTCTACTTCTTGTATCAATTGAAAAAAAAAATTATAATATGTACAAAAGAAATGCCGATTACAACAAAAGACAAAGAAAATGTATCGAAATGGACTTACCTTATTAGAGAAAGGTGATGGGCACTGAGTGCGTGGCGAACACGAATCGTCGTTGCTTCTGGAGTCGTCGTTATTGGTCTGTCCCGTCGGAGTCTTCATCATATGGGAAGCCTCGTTCAGGATGTGAGCCAGCCGGTCGTCACCCTCACTTTCTGGTCTTCCAAAACCTGGGCCCATGGAGCCGTCCTTCGTTCCCACTGGAAAGGAGAAATCTGTTTATAATTCTAAACTCGTTCTTTGGACCTCTCATTGTATTTTAAAACTAAACTTAAAAAATATAAGCGATATGATACATACAAGGCAAGTTTTTTTCGTTTTTTGCCAAATATCTAAACCACGTAATGATGTACCATCATATTAAAACTAAGATACCCGCCTAATCTAGAGTATAACAAGTAATAATATACGTGTACAGAAAACTAATTTCGAGTGAGTAACAGATATTTGCCAGCGGCAGTGTCAATTGTGTGTAAAGTTAAACTTATGATGTTTATTACCGTTTCACACTTTTACAGTACAAAAAGAAATCTTAGTGTGAAAAAGATCTTTGTAGTTTCAGATATTATCATGGATCATAAAACTTCGAGTCATGCTCTTCAAGTACGTCATCTCGCTCAAGCAATTTTAATTGCGGTTAAATAGTATTGCGTACGGCGTTGTACATCCGTAGCTGAAACCCTTGCCAAGTGATAAATACAGGAGTTATATTTGTTACAATTGAAATTAGGTGGGTCATTAAAAGCGGCAGGGCAACGGATGGCACATTAAAGATAATCGCTGAATGGGGCCGGCCAGTCGTCGCCTAAGCCAGTAATCCTAAAACGGCGCGCGCGCATCCATAAACAAGCGGAGTTACGCGAAAACCGCCCGCCATATTGTGGTCGTTCATCCTGTCAACATATTGTCTCTGGTTCACAATGAAGCGACACTATTTAGATGCTGATGTATGCGTCGCATTAGTCTAATTAAGACGCGTCATTAATTTACTCGTGTAAAGATGGCCGAGCTATTATCCGTTGTTATAAGCATACATGGATAAATAGTTGCCGCTCCTTGTTATTGTTTTTTCACAGTGATGCCAATTACTAACACATTACACATCTAGTATGTGTCATTTATTACGATCTAGTAATTATTAGCCTGCAGCTACTTGTACAGGAATAAATGAGTTGAGACGAAGCAGCGATAAGGATCTGGTTTACATTTACGAGACGATCATTTGCGGGCATCAATGGTTGCGGAAAACACGACATGCCATTATAAATTTAGCCTTAACGTTTTTCGAACAGTTTGAACTTCGACAGCAAAAAGTGTTGATGTTTTTAGACGGGAAGTAATTAAGCGGGACAATTTAGTAATGTACAAATATCATCTGTAATATTTTCAAGGGCGTAGTGCGTTCCAACTGCCAACTAATCACGCCCGTGTTTAGCACAGATGCAGCGTTTGAAACAATAGAAGGTATGTTTCGCCGAGTGAAAGTGTAACTTTAGAAGGTAAATGACAAAGGAAACGGGCAGTTAAGTTGCGTAACCCGTTCCAAACTCAAACGGCTGGGACAACGATTATGACACTAATAACACGAAAGTTGGATAATCTGAGTGAAATGTCGAATAATTGTTTTCGCTTTTTTCGAACACGAAATGTCGCATGTTGCGCGTTCGCTCCGCGGCGTCTTAATGGCTCCGGGAAGGAGCTTCAAGATGTATCGTATTAATTTTCAAGGATCACAAAGACTTAATTGCATTCTTAAATTTTATTTTAAAACCGACAATATGTTGTGATGCCTCGACAATTGTGCCGTTTTATTTAACGGTTCGAGGGAATATACGTCTTGATTAATTTGTTAATAAAAGCATAATACGATGCACAAATGTTGTTTTTATTCGAGTTTGAATGTACTTCGTTTATTGGAACGTAAAGTCAGTTTTATTTATCGAAATGCGTTTACGAAATGGAGTAATTCGGGAAAGTTTTCTTTGTGACTGCAACGTTAATGTGGTTTTGATTTAAGTGACTCATTAGACATTATGGGTCACCGTTGAAATCTGTTCAAATGTTATTTTTTACAAGTTACCTAAATGTTATAATCATATATTTCTCACTCTTGCAATAAACTTATATGATGACATTAACAAGTTAATATGCGCACAAACATATACATAAATGAAATAATTATCAATACTAAATCACTAGATGAATAAATAAAGACCCGATAACTACTATTTTACTAACTTATTTTAGTACTAGATTAAGGTACCTTTTTTATATGTAAGTAGGTACTTATATTTTATATGCATTATACAAGTTCGAGTTAGACAAAAGTTTAGTTTTACGCAACACTTGACACTTTGTACCGAAATCACTTTTCTCACGACACACATACACTTGTTGTGTATGCAAACAACATAACCACGTCCTTCTATACTTTATTTTTTATATTTATACGCGGTTTTTTGTGAAATCGGTCTTAACGACTTATGACTGAGAACGTGAGCGAAATAAATTTTGTAAACCGCCGTCTCGGCTCAGATAACATCTGTATGACCATAATATTCAGTTTTCGACTCATAAATGTTAGACAATAACTCTATATACGTGATTCGTGTACGTAATTACTTTATTTTTAATGTACACTTAATTGGGCAGGGCCTTTAGTCCAAATGTCCGGTCGGAATTGGTCGTCTCACGTCGTGATGTGTTTAGATTTAATCTGGTTACAAGAGTGGTGGAGTCATTTCCTCCAAGTACCTAGATGTTAGATTACTGAGTCACACTCGAGCCATTCTCGAATATATTGCTATCTCCTGTTTTGTAATGTTCACAGGTCGTTTGGACGCGTTATGAGACTGCCTTGGTGGCATTTTGTTAAAGGAAAGCAATATACATATATCGTACATTTCTGAAATATAGTTATGAAGATATCAAATTTGGAAATTGAATACGTATTTCAAGTTGTGTACACGGTGCTAAATCCACAGAGGTCACGGCCCTCATTTGGCGCTTAAACTAAGCAGTTATGTCAATTTATCCACGGTTTCGAGATTAAAATTTCGGTCGTGTGCCGCGGGGCCTCAGACGGCGATAACCAATTAGTTTATTCAGTCGATACAGCGTCCATCGATAAATTTCAACACACGTCTATTAATGCCTTTGATCTTCTAGCTGCTGTTTTGTTATTCCGCACGCGGAACGACAACAATTACTAAAACGTGCTTCGGAATATTTTCAAAAATTGCGCTTGTTATATTCACCGTTTTAGCTCCATCTTGTAGGATGTCAAGCACGACAAGATGGCCGCTCGCGCTCTATCGATCGCAACTCATTTTTGTTATCTAAAAACCATAAAGTGTAACGATATATCACTTCTCATCGTGGCCATTACGTGTACTTTTGATGGATATTCAAAGAAAAAATGGTACTCAATTAACGTCGTCCGGTCACGGAAGTCTTATTTATTGAGTCTCAGTCACGTACAAGAAATAAACTGTTACATATTCCATTATAATGCCATAAGGCGTTCGAAGAACAAAACATCACTAATCCATTTTCGTCATAGATGCCGGTTATCGGCGGAGTATCTACGAAGTATCCTTGCCGTTAAGCTGTTCCATAATCATAATAAAAGCGGAAAAAATATTTGTTTATGCGACACCGTATCGCGTGCGTGCACGCGAAAACTATACCCTTATAGCTGTTATTGATTGCTTATGCCATATGAATATTCAAAAGCCTTTGAAAAGTAAAGGCGCTCTAAATTATCGTGTCACTGTGACAGTGAAAAAAACACGTTAGTAATTTACTCGGCACACATATAGTTCGGTGGCGAATGGGGAATGCGTATCCGGTATTGTAAATCAAGGTGGGTAGTCGGAAAGGAAGGGGTGAGAGTGCGCCTTAGACGTCACACCGCGAATCGATGCTCATTTGCATTAGAGTCGTCCGCGGAGGCGGACGTCAGGGCCGGTCGAAAGTGTTGCGGGGAACGAAAAAAATGCCCGCATTTGAATTGTTAATACGATGCAAAGAAATTGTTGCATAAAATGTGGCTTCTATTTAAAATTAGGTGCTAAGTGTTGCAGCAATGAAATGTACAAATGAGATCCACCGTGTAGGAATGCCGTACATGTTTCACGCTTCTGCACTGCTCTGCCCTATATAATTGCCAATTAGTCAGCTTCACGTAGACGACACTCAGGAAAATTCTATTTTATTGTGTAAAGAATGTGTATACATTAGTTTGTCTAAGTTCTAGTATATCTATGGTATGCGTCGAGCAAGAATATGTGTCTAGGCTCATTAAATTAAAAAAGTGTGTATCTCTGTCAATAATTCAATTCCAGCGGTCTTTCCCATGAGTTACGACGGTATTAAGCGTTACGTTCGATGGAGTAGGAATTTCTTTTGTTCGGACAAAGTTCGGGTTTGGTTGTGTGGCGTGCGTGGGACGGGGGCGATCCGCCTCGCGTGCTAGATGGCAATCAGCGGGGGCAGCGACCACGATTGATTCCACCGAGAGCCGACTGATCGCCGCGATGTGTTCGCCGGGAACTTTGCTGCGATAAACAACCGCTACCGAATGCCACTATCCCTCAATTGAGTTCTGTATCTCGATGTGCGTGAGACGTAATTGAGGGTTTCGACAGGAAGAAATGCTCTTACAATTCGATTGCATTCTTCCATGATAATTCCATATTATAATGCTGTTGTTGTTGGTTGGGTCACTTTTTTTTCACGGATACACGAATTTACATGGACATTGTCAAATTTATTGTTTGCTTTAAAACGCTCGAATAAGCGAATACTGCCATGTTCTGATGTTAATCAAATTGTGAATGAATGTTTCTTTTTTGCCGTTTATTCCGTACCTAAATAGGTATATATAAAATATCTAAATAGATATTTTTATGCAACAGCTGTTTTTCCTAAAATAGTTGTATACTGAATACATGAGGTAAAACACCATTTAGGCACATTGAGATTCATGAGCAAATTCGAGATATAAATATTAAAAAAACTGATTTAAAACGTGATACGACTGGAATAATACAATTTGATATAAATTACTGCTAAATCCTATTATTCAAATGATATAATATAGATAGAACAATAAAATATACGATTGAATGTACCGATAGATATTTTTGGAAACTGGTATTATTTAATGTAGCAACACTGGCACTGATACATACTTACAGTACGTCGCACACATCGCCAAATTTCCCCGCGGAGGTAAAAACGTTACGTTGCAAACGCGGTAGTTTGTAACTAGATTCGATAATCAATTTGCAACTCCGTGTAGGTTAGGTTTGGCCTCGCAGCTATAGTACAGCAAAATTTGATTGAAATTGAAAATTAATAGATTTCCTTTATTATTCAGTATCTTTAAATGGTCACGTTAATATCTGCAATTACAAGAATATTAATTCAACGTATTTTATTTTAAATTTTAATTTAGCTTTAATCTGTCACTATAAATTTTGAATAGGTACCATAGATTAATGACAATAATTATAGACGAATAATTAACAAAAAAATCCTTACTTTAGTATTTATAATTATTATCAAATTATACGTATCAATTAAATGTTGATTTATATCGCATATTTAATAAAAAGAGTGATAATTTTATTTCTTTATTCGGTTCGTTTTAACACCACGGAATTCAGTTCTGAATAGAAATGGGATATAAATTCGGCACTAGTATCGGTCCGTAGGGGCTTATTCGCATAACTTTTAACGATAGCAAAGTTTTTTAACGAAATAAACGAATTTCGCACGAACTGCACGTATGTAATGCAGTTAGTCGCACCTGATCGTCTGCAGTCTTTGTGTGAAACGTAATTGATTTAGAGGGGGTAACTAACGGGTACTGGCTACACTACAATTTTTGACGTAAAGAGAAATGGGAGTTGAAATTCGAAAGTCAAAATTAAGGTGCGATTTGCCGTGTCTTGCATTTAAATACTAGTTTCGTTGTGCCATTTTTAAAAGCGCAAACGGTCATATTACTTCTGGGGACTGTTGTTGTCTAGTCATTTGTAACTAATAACTTCAAAACACCACAAACATACCTCGAATTTTTCAACCATTTGCCTTAGTGGTAGATACTTGACTATATAGTAAAAAATCATCTAACATACTAAAACAATCTATTTTCAATTCATAATCGACAATATTTCGTACTCGAGTCGACAATTGTATCGTTTTATTATCTGTTTAGTCATCAACTGGAAAATGAAAGCTCAATATTTAGTCTAGTGTTTCTGCGATAAAAAGTTGTAAATGTTAGTTTGTGTATAATTTACCGGTTGACAATTTTTCACGGGCTCCATGACGTGTCATTAGTGCATTGATTTGCACGGCATGTTATTGATTATAATGGCGATTGATTGCAGCTAAACACGCGACACGCTCGATATAGGCTGCAATTGTCCATCATAGATTAAATATGCATTTATAATCTGTTGTTTGTTGAAGTACTAGTTGTTAAATATTGCCTTTTTGAATATAATTTGAAAATATGAATACTGAAGCTATTTAATTCTAGGTCATAGAATTTTTTTTTTTTTGGAAATTGCAATGTATATTTCATTTGTGGCAGAGTGATACATTTTTAATACGCTTTGGCGTCATAAAATTTATCATCTATGGCCGTTACAGGCAAACAATAACCGATATGCAGATAACACAATCGGGCGGGGCGAGTAATTTGCAATTTTACGGTCGCATAAAGTCTCCTGAGTTCATTTACGAGTTTTCTGAATTGACCCTAATTTAACGTGCAACAACAAGTCATTCATAGCCTCACATTAATCTTTACTAATTATGCAAGACAGGGAGCAAAGATGTAAAATGGACGCTCACAAATCGCATCTAACTGACAAGTTAAACAGCCCATCTTGCGAGACAGAACTGTGAATTATGTTCCGCTTTCGCTGAAGGTACATATGTAATTAATTACGACGAATAATATGTAGGGATGCACTTTATTTCCTATAATGTGTACGGTTTGACTGACTCAAATTGGCGGGATTCTTGGTATGTGTTGCCATTTTTGTATCACTTCCGCTGTTTCTATTTTTTTCTGTTAAGCCAAGGCTTCTTGCTTCAGTCCAAATAATGTGACAACATATATTTTTTGCACCGACAAGCGTAACTTATGGAAATTAATAAACAGATTTATATCAACAACAGTATTTTTGGATTGATTGTTGATTTTTAATAATTATACTTTACAAATTGTGCGGACGAACTTAATGCATGTGCTCCGCGCGGATACACATCACCCGTGATTTATTTGGCAAAATATCGAGCGTTCTGCTCCGATTTAAGACGACATTTGCAAATGCGTCGCATATTTCGGTTCGTAACCGATTGTTTGGTTGAAAATCGAATGGTGTGGGCGTTTGGACGTTTTTATGTGACAGTTAGCGGTATGGACGCGGTTTTATTCTAGTAACTATGGGTCGCCTAATTGTCGGGTAATGAGGGCTGGGTTTATTGGTTTGTTGTGTTACAAGACAAAGTTTTGGACTACAGTATGCTACAATTGACTTTTGTAAATGTATTTGATTGTACAAGTTGTGGATGACTGTTGAGTCATCGTGGCGCGTATTTATATTGAAGATTTTCCTGCTACACCGGGGTCAAATTACCTAAACTAAAGTTATCGTTGGACAAATCGCGTTAAAACAAAGAGGTAAAAACATAAAAACGATCAAAACGAGAGTCATTCATACACGATGCCAAAATTCTTCGAAGTACAATTATGTCCTTAGCACAATTACAGTTTAATAGCCTCGACTAAAATAAGATAGTGCTAAATAATCGCAATCAACTCATCTTGCATCTAGTGCGCGATAATAAATTTATTTTAAAGTGTGCGTATTTAAATGTGCGCTGGACAACGCCTTTTATCTGTATCTGTGTGTTTCAGGGTTACCAACATTAACATTTTGATCTGTCAAGATAGTAGTCCACCTGTATACCGCGGGTATTCGCACACGGCCAATTTGTTAGAGTCCGCTAAAATTATAAATATTTTTCTACAAGTTATCGCCCGTGTAAATCATCACGGGGCATAATGTCATAAAAATAAGAAACACAAACTCGTCTTGTCGCATCTACTGTTAGCAAGTTGTACCGATGATAAATTTTATTGCCAACACCTTTGCTTCTACGCAAAGTCTGTGTAATTAAACAGAAATAATTTTGATAATAGTGTCTACTGTATAAATGTTTCTCTTTAATTAGTAATGTAATTAAAATCCTTGTGTACGATTCTTCATCATTTTGCCTACTCATTTATTAATTTTTATTTATTTTGTCATTTGCATAAAATACAACGGACGTATGTATGAAATGATATAAAATATTTACATTAATATCAAAGTGTAAAATATTTTATTTTAGTTGAAAATGAAAACCCTAACAAAACCCAATCTAACACTGCAAGGATGGCGTTCAAATCCGCACATCGGGTAAATTAATTAATCGTTTTATTTGTGTACTGCTTGGAACGTGTAATGTTCCGGAATCGTCCCAATGACTGGCCGTGGGTGATCCAAAGATATCCAGCTTAATAGACGTAGTGGGCTATATTGCAAGAGTTCAGGACAGTTGTTGCTCGTTATGTTGGTAACAATGTGCAATGCAAATGAAAATGATACCATGTTGCATTACGTTGGTACAAGAAGCAATTTATTTGCTTCGGTAGTGTGGGAGTCAGGTCTATTTTTGAAATTCGATGAGGTATAGAAATGGTTGTTTTTATTGATTCTCGCCTACAACGCAGAACACATCCAAAGTTGAACGCAACAAAAATCTTGAATGCGCATACGTTTTGTAAATATCTAATTTTGTTGACTACAGCAATTTACTTCAAAAACTATACGGAGTGTAGCGTTTTGTTTATTATTTATTTATACCTGATTTCATGTAGTTCATATAGATCAAAGTTGGTAATCGTTAAAAAATCGTAAGATTCGCTTAAGCTTAAGCTTATATTAATGGATATTAAGTTATTATAATGATTGACGGTAAATAATCCGTTGATCATTAATTGAGTTTTTATGCTATTTCATTACAATAAAGTAAAGACGATAAAGTAACAAACAAAGTTATAAAATAAACGAATGGTTGTATTAATTACGTGGCGATGACATTCAGTCGTACTGATTAAAGCGAACCGGTGTGAAATGTTAAAAACGATAATTAATAATGAAATACAAAACAGTCATTGTAAACAAACAAAACAAGGATACGTGCGAAAGGGACGGCATGTGTCTGAAGGTGTCTTCTCGCTTTAGTCGTTTATGCGAATAGCCGTAACAATTACTTCGCCGCTATTATCCCGGACAGTCAGTTAGGTATAAAATCATAAAGTATATAATGAGACACGGTATTATAATCATAAATATGCCCGTAAAGAGGTCTGATTGCTTCGTCGGAAGCCATCAAAGCGGCCGCGGGACGGCGGGCATTCTTGGCGAAATAATTTCTTGACCTCTACGCGCTCGCCGCTACTCGCCAACAGATGGCGTTACGCGTACATTGTTGCTCGCATACCGAACTTTTTCCGCTAAACTTTTTTCGAGTTATTTCAGCATAAACGCTCTTTAAACGGCTATTTAGTTTTTCAAAGGCGCTTTCTAAGTGGCTGCCGGCGGGGGCGTTTTTGCTCGAAATGTCTTTTGTAGTAGGTACTCGGTAATAATTGCGCAGTAAATTAAATGTCTGTCTCAGTCATTGTAATTTCATAATTGTCGGTGTGTAAGCTTCGTTTGCGACAGCATCGCGCGTGCAGCGTTAGCTCGCGTTGCATTGCATTAGAGCTTAAATATATTTCGTCCTTTCGCCACTTACCGATAGATGGCTTAACTTGTCTATTAGAATCTTACGAAGGGAAAATATTTTTGAA
>DWJG01000078.1:0-11746 GCA_018248795.1 Ectomis octomaculata | reverse complement strand
CTTCAGCCTGCTAATTCTGAGAGCTATGTCGGTAACCTTAGTTCGTCTACGGATTTCGTCATTACGGATTCTGTCTCATAGCGACATACCAAGCATAGCACGCTGAGTGACCCACATACAATCACCCAAACCACCAACAACTTCACACAACTCACCCTGCTCCCGCCACACAGCGTCCTCATCACGCGCCCGTATCTGCGCGTCGCGTAAGGAGCGCGCCCGTCTCGCCCGCAAGCCCCGCAGGATGTCACCCGCGCGCGCCGCCGCCACACGCCGCTCCCACGCCGCGACGCGGAGGGACACGCCGTCACCGTCGCCGTTTGGGAGACCTGTGTCCTGAAACAAAATCATAAATATTGACTACATCGTTTGGACAATCGTTGGAGGTGTAGAATTTGACCTCCTAAACGCAGACCCCCTGAACTTCAGATGGTTGGATCGGTAACCCACTAAACAGTGAAGTTGATGGTATCGCTAATGTTCTTTTATTATAACATTTCATTATTTCATTATTTTCGTGTCATTATTCAACAACATTAATAATACCAAGTCTGCAAAGAAGGTATCCAAACAATCATTTCTCTACCCAT
Source organism: Ectomis octomaculata (assembly GCA_018248795.1). Taxonomy (NCBI): domain Eukaryota; kingdom Metazoa; phylum Arthropoda; class Insecta; order Lepidoptera; family Hesperiidae; genus Ectomis; species Ectomis octomaculata. The sequence goes on along the minus strand of DWJG01000078.1, from coordinate 11,156 downwards.
GGCGATATTAGGATCGCGTCATACGTTAGGTAGATCTTTAAAGTAGAATAGAGAGCGAGAACGACGTTCACTAACTGCCAGATTGACTTATGAACAATGAAGAAGACTGCAGAAAGAACCCGATTCGGAGTGTATATGGCAATCAAGTGAGACATAGATCAGGCTGGATATATCAAACACAGGACGTAAAAGGCCGATGGATGAGAACTAGGGATTAAGCGTTATTAAGCGTCCGGTGACTAGTTATTTAAGCAGGTTCTACTATATTCACGTAATGATGTGATCGCACGTAAAATTCTTTGAAATGCAAACCGCAGCTGTAGCTAAACGTAGCAGAGTAGCTGAAATGTTCATTTAATTCCGAAAGAAACCATGCGGCTCCTACTTATATTACATAAAGAAGAAAACATCTACGTCAGTAGATTTAAAACCTCACCTGTACATCCCGCTTTCCCTCGATAAAGTTGAAATGCAACGTATTCTTGCTAATATCCAGCTTCAAGTGCTCATCACAATACTCCTTGTCTAAGGCATCAAGGTCTGATTTATCGATCTTCACTTCTGGCTCCAGCTCCTCGATTCTTTGCCGGAGCTCGTCGACGGAGCAATACAAGTCTAGGGTGTCTTCTAGGGAGTCCACGTTCTTGGGTGAAAGGTCAAATTTCTGGAAGGAATATCATAAGAATCTTAATAAGAACAATTGATTGTCTTATATAGTTTTTAAAAATAACCTGACAATAATAATCTTTGACAATCACGATAAAGGGAAGCAAATTGAAATACATTTCACGATGTTGGCAATTCTGTTACTTAAAGCTCACGAAGCGATTTTCAGGTACAGACGCTGAGTAAGCAGAATTTGGCTTCGCTCAGAATTTGGGCTTTTTGAATAAATCAGTAAACCGCCACGGAAGTTTTTGTATACCGAACCAGCAATTCCAACCCAATCAACTGCCGTTAGACAAACCTCCGTTGCTACAATTACGGCAGCTTTTAACCACGCAAATTTTTAGCCTAATAATTGTTTAAATAAAACTGTTCCAACAAACATTACTGAACACCACTCCATGAACCTATTTCTTTCCTATTTCATCATAGTGTACTGTTGTACTAAGTACTATTATACACTACTACGAATTTACTACTATTTCTCCAAAGAGACTCCTCAAGACAGATTCCTGAATAGGACTCAAAGAAATCAGTACCTGTTCCAAGCTGTCCAGAGGTTTATAATCGATGAGATGGGTAAGCTCCTTCTCAACAGACTTCCTGAGCTGGTGTGCCTCCTGGCGTGCCTGAGCCATTGCACGCTGACGAGCCTCCTCAGCCAGGATGCTCTCGATCGACTGGTCATCTGGATGCTCCCCCATCACCCACACCTGAAAGGATTAACGATTCTATAAGTTACCAATAATAAAGTAATATACATTTTAATTATTCTACAGTAATTTTACACGAATGTGACGTCGAGCCACAAACGAAACTAACCAATTGTACAGAATTTGTATAAAAATATTGTTCAAAATTACGTTTAATTAGTCTACAATTAGCTATGTTACATTTGTTGTGATCTTCCTCTATCGACACGTAAGTGTTCTATTATATCACCTGTTACTAATATTTACAATTTATTTCAAAGTACAATCTAATTTTAAGCTAAACTATAATAAACTATAGTGTTACAATAATTTTACTGAACTGTGTCCAAAATAATAAAACACAACTTAATAATAAATAATTTTGTTTGCGTTATAAAATATAATGCGATATAAAAATCATATTAAAAATGCACAACTTCGTGATCTTTCTTTTCTCATTTCTATGCATAATTTAAAGAGAAAAGATTGTTGCATAAAAATCAATCGAACATTAAAGAGAAATATACAAGTACTAATATATAATTTGTAAAATTCAAATGAACTCGTATGATATTATCATATCTTTTCCCATAGTTATGCCATAAATCTTATATGTGATGTGATCTTTACTGAACGTTCAAAACATAAAATGCAAGTAATTAACAAACAACCTAAGATTAATTAAACAATTAGTCAGTGCCATATATGAGATGTTAAACTACAATAAAACAGTTGTATAATCCATATAAATTATGTCACTGTTATCAGTCACAAATTAAATTATAGAAATAGCTGAATCCATCTGAAAGATCTATTTGAAAAGTGTATTAAAACGATTATTGTACTATACTATATTTATTTCTTTTTGTAATAAGATGAAGATTAATCAAATTTAATCTGAGATGTTAAACATTCTTTTGCCTTAAAATTCTCTATATGAATTTGGAAGACAAATAACACATTTCCTTACAAGTAACAGAAAGTACAATTAACTTAAAATCTAACAAAATAATACAGGTTATAAAATAGTTTTTAGCTTCGGGTAAAGTCCTGCTTCGAACAAAAAGAGGTATTATCATAATATTAGTTATTTAGTTAAAGTTTAAAAAAAACCAACCAACATATAATACGCAATGAAATATTTGAAATGGGGTTAATTTATTTAAAATAATAGTAGGTTTAAAAACTTGGTGAGTTGACAGTGATTTTAAATAATAGCTCACAATTTCTATTAGTGTGAGTGGTACAAGTCACTATTTGGTTTTCATCATCATATAATGATGGTTGACATTGTATGGTACTTGATGAAATCAGATAATGTCAGGTGACGGAGAGCCGGACCTTCGCAACAACAGGAGGGTCGCCGGCTTTGAAGGAGGGCTCTTTTTGCACCTTTCTCGAAGAACCCTAACCTCGGGCGGTGTTAGGCGGGTCGTGGCAGGTAATCAGACCCATCAAGCGGTACCCGATATCCGATACCGAGCACGTCGGGCGCTGTCGGCTGAAGCTCAGCCGCGACAGACAAATCGTTCGACACCCGGATATATCCGGTCTCGAGCGACGTCGTGCCGTGTCGGGCGATGTCGGGCCGCGTCGGGCGAGTTCGGGCCGTGTCGGGCGACGTCGGGTGAGGTCGGGCGTCAGTGCGCGTAGTCGTGTCGCAGCGCGAACTCCGCGGCGTAGGCGCCCGCCCAGCCGCCCGGCGTGCCCGAGCTCACGTCCGTCGACGACGCGGCTGCAACCCGTTATAAATATTATTGTTAACTCGTCTAAGTATCCTTTAAATATGCTTGACATTTATTCACGCGATGAACATATATAAAAAATGAATTGAAGGAAAAATTAAAGATAAAATTTTCCTTAAAAGTCGTCATTTTTTATTATTTACGTTTAATTTCATCACCTTATCTTAAACGCATAAAGGCGTACTGAAGTCTAGAACACTTACACAGTTGTGAACCAAGTTTAACCGATGTTCCGGATGATGCTCTCGATTCTGGACTGCGATTGATTTTTGAATCTGTGTCTGAAAATGAAATATGATAACTGACTTAACATAAAAGACTTAATATGTATATAATAATAAATATATGATTTCGTTGTATTTACTAAGATATTTGCCGTATGTTAATGCAAGTATCAAGGAAGAAACCGAATGAATTCATTTCCATTCATTCAGTTTCTACATATACATGTTACATATTAAAATAAAAGGATACACTGTACTGCCTTTTGGGCCAACTGGGCCTTCAGCAGCTTGCTCATGGTGTTGCGCGGTGTGGGCGGCGTGGCGCGGGGGGCACGCGGCCCGGGGGTACGTACCGGAGGGCAGCGGCGCGTGGGGCTCGCGGCGCAGCGCCTGGGCCTTCAGCAGCTTGCTCATGGTGTTGCGCGGTGTGGGCGGCGGCCGCTCCAGCGCCCGCCCGTGCGCCGCGCTCATGTGCCGCTCCAACATGTATCTGAGGCGCAACAGATTAGTAATATAGCGTTTATAGGAACAAGTTAACTTACATAGTTATGTAAAATAGATAAACTGAGATATTTTTGAAGTTCAAGAACCAAGCAACCGGTCGCGTACTGTCGCAAACTTTCCAGAGCATACTCTATTACAGTTTTCATAATAAAAATGAAAATGGCCGTTTTCCTAGACAGAATGTTGTGGGGCTGGACCATACGTACCTCCGCTCGAAGCGCTCCTGGCAGAAGCCGCAGCGGAAGAGGCGGCGGCGCGGCGCGGCCACCGCGGCCGCCGCGCCGCCCTCGTGCGACTTGCTGTGCGCCAGCAGGTTGTACCTGCAACGACCGACATATCATTAGCGACCGATCCTAGGGACACCGCTGCGGCGACGACTTACAGCTGAGTGGTACGCCACGTACATGTATTTCTCCGTGAAGCATTTGTTTAAGATCAATATACGTTTCGGCTTGAAGGGTGTGAATGCCACTAACACTTATACGAGACCTTAGTCTCTGGAGTAGCAACGCACTTGTGACCAACTCAAGGAGGACTAATCGGTACTAACACTTACTAACGTGCATGAATTAACATATACTAACAGGACTTACTCATACTGAAAATTCCCATGTCTATATCACTATCGAATATTAACCTACTAATATTCCCACTAACATAGCTACTAATTTATATTAATACAGCGGACCCCCGATAATCCGGCCTCTGTCTAATCCGACGCTCCCTGTAATCCGACATGACTGAATATTACGTAATGATGTTTGACAATCTTTGAATCAGGTTTGAACAGGTTACAACTTGTACGCGCCACCGCTTTGTGCTCGACGCGCATACATTTGTTGTACTTCAAAGTATGTACATATAACATATAGAATCTTATCATTGGATATATAATTTGTCGGATTACAAGGTAACTCTTTGGTAAAAAAATCCGGACTATAGGGTTTTAGGCAGTGCTCTATAATCCGACAAATTCGATAGTCTGACATTGCCCTGCATAATGTCTGACGGATTACTGGAGGTCCGCTGTACCTTTAAGTAGTCCTATTCGAGGTGGTTTTTATTAGGTGGACCGTGTAATCGTTTGCTACTTCAGGGTTTAAAAAAGAAAGTGTTGGAGCTGGGACCTCTCGGAGAAGCGCTTCCCGCAGACGGCGCACTCGTGGCGCTTCTCGCCGCTGTGGATGCGCTTGTGCCGCTTGAGGTGCGAGCGCGTCATGAGCGCGAGCCCGCACACGTCGCACGCGTGCGGCTTCACGCCCGAGTGCGACAGCTTGTGCATCTTGAACGACGACGTGTGGATGAACGACTTGCCGCACAGGTCGCACTGAAATACCACCACAAAATCATTCGTTCCAATGAAAACTTAATAATATGTTATTGATATACAATCTTGAAACTTAATATTGTACATCAATAATATTTAAATATAATATATAAAAAATAAGTATATGTGCATTATGTATGATAGTTAAAAACTTAAACTTATTTTAAGTGTCTATCAGTATGATCGAATTGATGTAATTCTACCGTCTGACCGACATTTAGAACATACCACCGAGAGTAATAGGTAAGAACCTAAACTATTTCAAGTTTTTCTGCAATTCTGCTTGCTTAATTAATAACAATCATATTTTGAATGTTCGTCTAAAATATAAACATAAAATATGTCATTATACAGTGCGGCTAACTAAAGCGATCATTTTTATTCAAAATAGATTCTTTATAGATCTCTTTTTAAAGGTCAGGAAACTACCACCGTTTCCAAGAAGTTTTGTTATGAAAAAGAACACGGACGAGAACGGCGACAACTCCATAACACACACAGTAAAAGCAATACTCAAGACCGTACGTTCTTATCATTTACATAGTCTATTTACGTAGTTTTAATGTTACCTTTTTTACACATCGTTTATTTAATAATTTGTTTGAATTTATTTTCGTAGATCCGTGAACTGGTATTTCACTCTAGTAGCGAATACAGTTTGCATAACAAATTTGCATTCGCATAAGATTTTTCTTAGAAACAATTTCTTAAATGAATTTGCACAAATTTTTTTACAGTGTCAAAATATCAATAGATTTAAACAGCTCTCCGAGGTAAACGTAGATCATAAATATGTTTACAGTTTTACAGTACTAATGTTATACTTACTTTACCCGAGCCCACGGCCCCAATAATGGCGCACAGCTTTCCCTGTCGTATGCGTAGAGAGACATTCCTGAGTGCCAACGAGTTAGGGTCGCCGGTCCAGCTCGCGGCAACGTCGTTTACTTGTATCGCGACATCGTTTGGATATGATAAGCTTCTGCGTAAGCGCTTGTCCCGTGGGAAACCTTTAACAACAATTAATATAATCAAATCACACATTTATTTATTAAATATTTATTACAAGGTTTCCTTCCACCCACGGTTTCGACATCGTGAACTAAGCGATTTTGGCTTTCCCTTTTCTGACATGCATTTATATCCATAAAATGTAGTCGTAGTAGTTTATGTCACCGTCAACCGTAGCGATCTACTGGCGAAACGATTTAAAAAAAAACGGTCCAGTGATTTTTGAGTTTATCTATTACAAGTGAACAAAAATCAAATCTTTCTTCATAGCCTTTGATCAAAAAATGTTTTCTCAACTAATGCTAGGTTTTCTCTACGAATTAGAACGGTTAGGTCCAATTTGTTGCTTAACTACGTTGATGAGGTTCCCAAGTGAAGTTTCACTCATTGAGAAAAATCCTAACACGTACATTTCCTTCATTTATTTCCAATAAATTTAAAAATACTAGCTAATTTTAAAAAGTTAGACGAGCTGTAATTAAAACACCGTACTCCACTCCATCATAGCCAGTAGATTGTTATGTATATAAAAGTGGTAGCCCATTGTTATCTACATTACAATCTGTTAATTAAAAGTACACTTAAGTTACCTACCATTACCAAAATTACTGCTGATCACTTCGGGTTTGTAGTGAAAAGACAATGGTTGAACCACGTTCTTTTCATATTTTTCTTGCTCCTTGAAACTTCCTGTGACGTTCCGGAAAAGACCGGTCGCGCCCATGGGACTCGCAGCCATATCGGATCTGTCCTCTATAAACATAAAACAATGATAATTGATCAAGTACCAGTGATAATCCAAAGTTGCCTTGACTTTTTTTTTGTACACAACCCTGAAAATACATCAAAATGTTGCTTGGCAAAGAACAAGAAGTTCATGTCAACGACTCTTTGCCTTAATACACCAAACCTTGCTATTGCATTTGTTAAGCTCTGTTTGTAGTGTGTATATAAGTAGTAAAAGACAGCTCTCTACTTAACGATAGATGTATTCAACCCTAGGTATCAACTTAGCCTTATGACGTACTAAAGTATGTCTTGTAAACGGGACTTTCAAACCGAAAAATAAAATCTACTTTTCTGAGATCAGTATATGGGATAGGTTGGCGGTAATACCTTTCAAACTATATAAGATTTACTACTTTCCGGAGTTAAAGTAATCTATCGTTTGTACCGAACAAGACAAGGTGGTATTTGCCTAACTGCCAATATAAATTGTACGGTAAGTCAACTGATATGAAAATACTTTCTACATGTACTTCATAATATGTAACGTACAAACTGTATCATTATCTATTTATTCATATAAACTTCCCAAAAATGTTAATATGCCGCCATGTGCACGAAGTTCAGAGTCAAGATCAATCGGCCATACATAGAGTTCTAAACACGTCTTGAGTCGCGCGGAATGTTAGTGTAGACCACCTGCATGCATAGGCAGTCCACCTGATAGTAGATGGTCACTGCTCCCTAAGGACATCTATATAATCAATTCCAAATAGAATTAGGTTGTATTGGGAATTGCTTATGGGTGTCAATCCTTGAAGGCGAAGAAGTTACGGTCATAACGGACGTATAGCCATTTTTTTATGTAGAGTGGAAAGTGGACCAGACATAACCTGTGTTGAGAAGATGGGCCTGACCGTAATAAATATAATTTATATTTAAACCTCTATTCGGACAGAGATTTGCCACTGCCGCTATATTACACGGAACTAACATATACATTCTTAAACTCTGGAGGAATTTATACTATTGGAATCTTTTGTTGTATTTACACCTACATACATAGTAACTATTATTATTATATACGTCTCGAAACCACGGCTCATTATTAATATTCTGATATTTATTATATGTTTATATTAATTATAAAACGTATTCCATATTAATGGTGGACGCTTATAGCGTCATGTATCATAGTAAGTGGTATTTGATGCAGTTGTATATAAAATATTAATGTTAATTCAATAATTATTAATGTTAATAATTGGAGTGTAAGCAAAAGTCCCTGTGCATCCGATAGTAAGTGGGCCCCCCAGTCTGTGGACATTTGTAATTGACCAAATTATGACACGTTTACAAAATGTATTACAATATTATTAGGTTAAGTTATTGTAAATAAATTAATATTGTTCTTTCATTCTTTCTTAATCACGAAATGGTAAGATAAAAGTCATTTTGTTTTAATTATGTAAGGGGTTTTGATGATTATCAAATTCTGTGATGATTCTGTATGATGATTAAAATTATAAGATAAAAGTCGTAAGTCGGCAAAACAAATAATCGATGCTAATGATGTCTCCGTTTAAAACAGTTTAAAATGGTCATATTACAAAACATTTATTGAAAATATTCCTGATTAGAATCGCGTTTCCTTTCTTTTGCCGAGCAATCCATTTTAATGCGTCTTTAATGTTAATAAATGCAAATGGCGCTCGCGTTTACCTGAATGCTTGAGCTTTGGCGCAAATTTTATTTCATTGTCGATGGTTGATACATAGTTTTTTGTAAAAAGTACAACTTGATCTATTACCAATGTTGCCATTTATATAACGAAATAATGAAATAAAAAGACATGATTTATTTATTGCACAATTGATATTAATTTACAAAATACAACACCATTTGATATCTTGGTGGTATTGCAATACTTTATTTATTGTTTATAATGGTGTGTGAAGCAGTATTTAACAGGCAAACAATTTTAATAGCCCCATACTATAATACTTTAATCACTGTTTGGGCTGGTAATCGAACCCACGACCTTCGGTGTGACAGACCGGTTGCTATGCCACTCGGATCCTCAGTATTATGAAGTATAATATAAGTATAAATCATTTATTGATCGTTGTGTAAATTGTTTTTATCGATCACATAACTATAGTCAGCTGATCAGTACACAGATACAAATAACGTCCAAAAATGTAAATACATCATGGCCTCATTAATCCGTTTGACCCTTAAAAACAGTAATCTTGTGATCTCTCGACTGGTCCAGAACGCAAGGTGTGCGCGCACGCGCCGATCGTACGTAAACAACGCACCTGCTGTGTCAATGCACCCGAGGAATCACTTTTTTAATCTGTCAGTTTATCAGTATCTTGACGTTGCAATTTGGTTTTAAACCGTTTATAGGTTTAATACCAGAGGCTAATAGATTTGCTGTCACTGTCATTGATTTTAATATTTGAGGCGAAATTAATAAATCAAATTCAATTTCAAAAAGTTTTATACATTATAAAGTATGTCAATACTCTCAATAAACGTCATAGTACAGCATCATCTTAATTATATGTTTGATTGTGGACCGAAAGAAAAATCTCTCGAAGAAATCAATAAAATAACATCTTAATTTTATTATTATTAACTCAGTAGTTTAGTCCTTTAAGTGTATTTAGTTGCGTTCAAGATTAATCTGTTTATTAGATATAATAAAAAACGTTATCATTATGCATGTTTAAACTTCCTGCTCCTGAATAAATATTAATACTTAAGCTTTACAGTAGGAAACCTGAACATTGAGTGTATATACATATGTAATTGAGTACCTATTCTACTAAAACTTCAAAGTGACAGAGGTGCGGTACTAGTTAGGAAAGAGCGGGAAAACATACCACAGATCTACAAAGAGATTACGAAGGTTTTTATTTTTTTCTGTTCTTAAAATGGAACGTAATTGTATGTTTACTGCCAGTGCCCCAATAAATACAAAACAAAGAGACATCTATAAATTATTAGTGAGAGTTAGGATAATACTAATTACGGACAGTAAACGACTGCAGTCGTTAAATTAATTACATCGTAAAAATATTGCAGGCATTAACCTTCATTCAATGACAAGAATCTTTATCAACAAAATCATGAATTCCGCTCGCTCTTTCTTGTGCTTTGGACCACAATCGTTAAACAGGAAACCCGCCGATTATTTCCGCACCTCGATCAGATAACTCCGAGTTTATACAGAAATAAATGAATCCACCTTTACCTGTATTTTTTGGCAATATTTACTTTTACTTTACTTTAATATCAAAGGTAACAAAATGCGTGGAACAATTTCCAATAGTGGGTTGTAGTACAAGAAATATCGAAAGTCGAGTAAACATTAATGTGTTAATGTGTCCACGAATAGATGAATCCTAATAAGCATAAGGGTAAGAAAAGCAAAAGGATTACAGGTCACCCCCCGACTGAATGAACTGATGATGATGATGATTCAGTAGCGCTATCTAGAGGAAGCCTATGTCCAGCTGTAGAATGTCTGAATGAAAAGGCAAATGGACGGATGGATGATTGAAAAAGCGTAGAAATAATCCTATGGATCATGTTGAACAATGTGGATTTCATTTGAAGTGAAAGTAGTAGTTAATGATAAATGCAATTTAACAGGTAAATTTTCTGTGTCGATGTCCATAGATTTAATGTGTTTGTATAAATTGACGGGTAGTAAATCTGTATATAGTTTAACCTGGACGGTACCACAACCATACACATTTTCTCAGTAAATCAGTTGTTTGATACGCAATCTCTGATTCGATTAAAGAGGAGTGGATGCTGCCCACACTTAACTTGAGACAACATAAACATGATTGCACAAACACCAGACCCAGAAATAGAAATTTAAACTCATCATTACATATCTGGCCGGGAATCGAACTCGGGACGCGCAACTGCGCAATGCGGCTCGAGAAACATAACGTCTTCGTAAAATTTTCATAATAAAAAAGAGGAAAATGTCAACCGCTTACGCCTCTAACTTAAACCACAGCGCCATCCACGGTCACAATTTGTCAAATTATTGTGACACACAAACATTTACCGAATGTCGTGGCGGGTAACTCCCAGATATTTCCGTGCCTTGATCAGATGACTGACGGTTTGTACTCAACTGAATGAATTCTTTTATCTATCTTTTTATGCTTTTGTTTTTATCTATTTGTACTTTATTTGATCATATTTTACATATGGTCTTACTGTCAGCTTATAG
>DWJG01000077.1:0-11751 GCA_018248795.1 Ectomis octomaculata | reverse complement strand
AATCGTTTAAATCATGTCATAAAAAAGGAAGGCAGAAACAGAAAAATAAGTCTACAGTTAAATTAATAACCGCCTGTTTAAGTTGGGTAAAACATATCTCATATTTCCAACTTCGTTATAGTTGGGTAAAACGAAACTCAAGATTAGCGTCTAATATCAAAATGGGGATAGATATTAGGTGGACTTTACCCTCGGCTTTTATCAATAATGAAAAAATATCGTCTACTCACTATCAATTGTCTGTTTCATTACATTTCTCTGTACCTACTTGATTGTTTTCAGTCACGCAAAAGCGGTATTCAAGTGTAGAAGAAATAGGGGAACGTAGATATACTTATACATTCCCCGGAATGGTAGTGTCTGTGTACCATCTTGAAAGAATATTCTTCTTAGAAAACTTCGGTTCTTAGAAAACTTTTGGTGAACCAATTTGAGCGTGTACCTTTGTGCCTTGTGATGTTTACGAAATGATAATTATATATATAAAAATGTGAGTTTGTGTGCGTGTATTTTTTGTGGCTTATAGGTGAAATGGCAAGACGGATTTTGGATAGTAGTCATTTTCCACATGTTGACTGACATGTCTGACTGTCCTCCAGCGGTATCCTGCTGTCTTCTATACTTAATCAGTTGACTTAGACAGGGGACAAACTGTGCTTCTTTTACTACCTAGGCACACAATATCATAACTATTTATGATATTGGCTACATTAAGGAAAGTACGAATTTATAATAGAGCATTTCACATAGGACTTAGAGTTCATGTAAACACTGAGCCATTATGAGACAAACAGGGGAATTAATTGCCGTTCTCACAGTATTGATTCTCTGTATACGCTTGTACCCGTATGCTTAAGACAAAAGGGTGAGAGCATAGGAGATTACGGGTATAATACGTACGTGTTGTGGGTTTGGTATCGTTTGTCTATTATTATTCCACTGTTACGGAGACGGTTATCTTCATCGAATTATCCTCAGAAGGACCTTCTTAGAAGGATCTCGATAATTTAGGTTATAGTCCAAATTAGTTTAGAATTGTTGATGATTACATAGCTTTGAGATCTTTTTTGTAAATTATTTAGACGTGTAACCTCACGATGGTTTCCTTCATCAAATGCGTGACGATTACGATTTCATACGCATATAACTTCGGAAAATCAGTTTCACCAAAAAATATGGAATCGTCTCCAGACTCTCATTACACGAGATCAAAACTGAAATCGTTAGCCTATCTCATTGATATGCAGGTAACCAATAAAGCACATAAACTAAACAATTTGATGTAGATTGATGGTAGTTTGAAGCCATGGATACGATACAATATTTTATCGTATCATATCATTAATGTAAACCCTATAAATAATGATATAAATTGATCTACTAATCATCTGCTCAGAGAGCGGGTTACGTTCGAATTGCATAGACGCGTCTCACTGCATCGTGTGCCCGTGCGATCCTTATCAGTTCGTGGAATTGTTTACGCCGACGGCCGGTCCTCAGTGACCGGACCGCTCACTTAAAAATCAACCGTATGTTAATATGGATAAGGACCAAATTCCGAATGAAGAGGGAGATAATGGCAATATTAACTTGGTCGCAGATATTGAAGACGAAATGAACCAAGTGGCAGATGACAGAAGTATAATCAGCGAGATGAGTAGACGAAGTAAAAGAGGAAGAGAAGGTGATCAAGAAGAGTGGACTCACGTGAGAAGCAGAAAAGATAGAATGAGAGAAATGCGGGAATCAATAGAAATAAGTATTACATCGAAGGAGAAATTACCAAAACAGTTTGCTCTTGCTAAGTTGTTTAAAAGTCAGAACATAACAAATATTACCCGGGTAAAATATATTAACCCTTATAAAATAATCGTCGAGGTCAAGGGGGACCAGAGTGCCGAGTTTCTTATTCAATGTGAACACCTGTTAGGATTAGGATGGAGATTTCAAAGGCCACTGGAGGTAGGTCTATCATACGGAGTAATTAAAAACATTGAACTCGAGTTGTCCGAAGAAGAACTTCTAAAATCTATATCCTCTTCTTATGAAGTTGTCAACGTTAAGAGGCTTAAGAGACGTACGGAAGGAGGAGTTGGCTGGATAGAAAGCGAATCGGTGAGAGTAGGATTCGGCGGTCCATCCCTCCCTTCTTACATATACATCTACGACATGCAAGTGAAGGTCGAACCTTATCTTTTTCCAGTCACTCAGTGTTCTAGGTGTTGGAGATTTGGGCACTCTTTAAAAATGTGCCCATCTAAAAGAATATATTGTCCTAAATGTGGTGGTAAGCATGAGAACTGCAACACTACTATATATAAATGTATTAATTGTACCAATAATCACATGACGTTGAACCGAAAATGCCCAGAGTATTTAAAAGAAAAAAAGATCCGAGAAATAATGGCTGAGTTTAATGTATCTTACCGTAAAGCGGTCACAATGTACGTTCCACCACAATTGCCGACACAGGAAAGAATATATTCACCAGTGAGAACCGAATCAAATAGAAACAGAAATTCTACTCCTGTTCCCACTCCCACTCAAGGCTTTAATAATGAGCTTTTAGGCCAGGAAATACCCTCGACTTCATATGCACAAGTTGTAGCATCAGCAAAGCATGATACTGTCATAAAAGAACCAGAGAACGGTACAATTTGGAAAAAGCAGACGAAGAAGAAGAATAAGAAGAAGAAACAACAGAGTATAGAAGACGATATTATGCGAGAGGAAGTGGTTTCTACAGATACGGAAGAAAGTGATAGCGCGATATTGAATAATAATAAACAAGAGCGAAAAAATCGGGGATCACGCAATTTACCGTTTTATAGTTTGTTACGTAATATTATTAATAGTTTCAATCAAAAAGGGTCATTGAAGAGTAAAATTGAAAAGGTTGTGCAAGAAATTATTGAATGGGTAATAACGTGGATATTTCAAAATATGCCAAACTTGCCTTTTTTCCAAAATCCTTTTGATTAATCGTGGGTAAAATAGATATTAATATTTTGCAATGGAACGCCCATAGTATTAAACCGAAAATAGTTGAATTTGAACAAATTTTGTGTCAAGAAAAGATACATTTTGTAGCATTAAGTGAAACGTGGTTAAATCCGGAAAGTGTACTAAACGTAAAAGACTATAATATATATAGATCAGACAGAGTTGATTCTTACGGAGGAGTTGCAATTTTAGCACACAAATCTTTTAGAACGGAACTACGTCCAATCCAATTGCGTAACGCAGCTATAGAGGTAGTGGTTATAAACATTTTTAATTGTGAGCATATTGAATATTTGGTTTCAGTGTATTGTCCACCTAATGCAAGCACGTCTTATTTGGATTGGGACTCCCTATTTTCAATTTTAAAAAGAAAAACTATAATATTAGGAGATTTTAATGCTCACCATACCAATTGGTCGAATAAATCTGACATCAGAGGTTCCCAAATCTTTGATGCATTAATAGATCATAGCTTTATTACTTTAAATAATGGTAAAATGACTCGTTTAAAATTAGTTAACAATGTTCTACAACAGTCTGCTCCAGATATATCAATGGCATCGTCAGATATTGCTTTAAAATTTAACTGGAATGTGATAAACGAAACTTTAGGTAGCGACCACCTTGTGATTAAATTGTCATCTTCAATTGAATATACTCCTATTTTAAATAAAAAACGTAACTTCAAAAAGGCCGATTGGGAAAGGTATCGTCAAATAGTAGAGAGCGAATGCTCTAGTTTATCTCTCTCTTCTGATCCCCAGGAAGCTTATAATTTATTTATAAATATTATTAATAAAGCGGCAGATGCTACTATCCCATATGTCAAATTATGTATTAACCCCAATGCTAAATTTACCCCAAAACCCTATTGGAATCCAAATCTATCAAAATCAATTGCTGAAAGACGACTTGCGCTTTCTAGTTTTAGGAAAAATCCAACTCCGGATAATTTAGAAAAATTAAATATAAAAACACGTAAAACGCAAGAGCTACTAAGAAATGCAAAAAGTAAGGACTGGTGGGAATTTTGTTCATCCTTAAATGAAGTGTCTTCTGCGTCGGATGTATGGCAACGTATGAGATGGTTAAAAGGAAGAAAACCGACCAAGTATTATGTTGGAAAATCAATAGCAGAAACGTTATTATGTAACCTTACACCAGATTACGTATCCCAAAATCAACCACTTTTTATTTCTCGTAACACTAAATTAGAAGTTAATATTTCGCTGGAGGAACTACAAAAATGCTTAAAGACTAAAGATACTGCCCCCGGATTTGACGACGTTTCATATTCAATGCTTTATAATTTACCGAATGCTGGAAAAAATATTTTGTTACACTTATATAACCTTTTTTTAACCCATGGTTTTGTACCTAATCAGTGGCGAAATATTCGCATAGTACCTATTCCTAAGCCTGGGCGTGAATGTAATAATGTTTCATCGCTTAGACCTATTTCACTAATGTCGTGTCTATGCAAAATATTTCACTCCATTTTAAATAATAGATTAGAATGGTATCTTGAAAAAAATTATTTCTTTTCTGAGGAAACTAATGGTTTTAGAAAAAATCGTTCTTGTTTAAATAATTTAAATAATTTGGTTGCTAGTATTCAAATAGGATTTTCCAAAAATGATATCACTGTAGCTTGTTTTTTAGATCTAGAGAACGCATATAATAACGTTGATATTTTGTGTCTTCTATATAAATTGGATAATTTAGGAATAGGTGGTACTATATGTAATTATTTGTGGTCCTTTTTACAACAGCGGTTTCTTATAATAGAGGGAAACGATTATAAACTTAAAAGGAGTACAGGACGTGGACTGCCACAAGGAGATCCTTTATCCCCTTTGCTTTTTAATGCAGTAACATTAGAAATATGTAAAAGTATTAATTCACTTGCAAATATCACTATGTCGCAATACGCGGACGACTTTGTATTATTCAGCTGTTCAAATAACTTACTAGAAGTTCAAAATAGAATCCAAAATGCTTTAATTATCTTATATGAAATGTTTTGTAAAATTAATTTAGATATATCACCCTCAAAAAGTAAAGTATGTATATTCACCAGGGGATACAGGAGACACAATTGTAATCTAAAAATTAAAAATGTTTCTTTAGAGATCGTGAACGATGTAAAGTATCTGGGAATGTGGCTGGATCGGTCTTTAAAATGGAATAAGCACGTCAAAGAATTAGGAGAAAAAGTTTTGAAATTCGTAAATATCTTTAAAGTTTTGTCGGGATCGGGTTGGGGAGTTCATCCTAAGCATTTACGTCGTCTGTACATATCTTCTGTGAGAAGTAGGTTAGATTACGGATCCTTTTTGTATGATAATTCCTGTAAAACAAACTTAAATAAATTAGATATAATTCAGAATCAAGTTATGAGAATTATAGGAGGATTTATTAGGAGCACTCCAATCCACGTAATGGAGAGTGAGCTTTGTTTATGCCCATTATATTTGAGACGGCGTTATTTGGCTGGGAAATTTTGGTTTAGGAATAAATCAATTTTGAATAACTCCTCTATCTCATTAGTATCTCAATTGGCTGACCTAAATTCAAAGCGATATTGGAACAACAAAAAAAAACCCCTACTTACATTAATTCATCATACCTACAAATCCCTCCCTGTTCAGTCTGCTGCTTCAATAGGTATGTTTTCATTAGATCAGTGGGTGACAAACATCAATATTAAACAATCATTAATGTTAGATATAGACGGAATACTTAATTGTAAACGTAGTTATCATTCAATTACTTTAAAAAATAAATGTGTAGATTTCTTAAATAAAAATTATGATACCTTTTATAAAATATTTACAGATGGTTCAAAGGATGGCGACGGTATTGGAGCAGCATTTTTTGATTCAAAATTAAATATTTCTGTAAAATTTAAAGTCACAGTTGATATCTCCATCATGGAAGCTGAGTTAGTAGCCATTTATGAAGCATTAGCATATATAGAGTCAATTAAGTTTGACAAAATTGTTATAATAACAGACTCGAAGAGTTCGCTGCAACACCTGGCTCGGTGTACCTCGGCTTTCCGAGGTCTACCTGTAGCCTACGCGATAATTAAATTGATTCTAAAGCTACAATCCGATTCCAAAGTGGTAGTTCTTCAGTGGATACCATCTCATATTGGCATAGAGGGCAATGAGATTGTTGATGTTTTAGCAAAACAAGCTATTTCTGATGGTGTAGAGTTAAAAATTACCCCTTCATTTCAATCTTATATACCTTTGCTAAAACTACATTGTTATAATATTTGGAAAGAGTATTTTGACAGAAGATCTAGAGAGAAAGGCATATGGTATCGGACAATTCAGCCACATCCATTAAGATACTTATGGATAGATAATCGAGTACTGAATAGAAGTGAAACGGTTACAGCCTTGCGAATACGTTCTGGACACATTCCATGTAACAGATTCTCGTACATGATGCGTAAAAATACATCACCAAATTGCCTAACATGTAATGTCGTCGACGACCCCTACCATATTTTGATGGAATGTGTGCAGAATAGTAACGAGCGGGAAAATGTAAATTTTAATTTTAATTTGATCGGATGCTGCAATAGTATGCTTGTGGATCCGACGTCTGATGATGCCAGGAAGCTATATCGGCTCATTAGACGTTAAATAGGTTAATCTTGAATTAGATCTCATTATGTATGATACGATTATTTTGTTGCTTGATTAATTGTATTAGCATGTTTTAACCAGGGCGGCATGATCGCATGAGCGACAAAGCCCTTCCTTCTTCTCCCTAGAAATAAAAAAAAAAAAAAAAAATCATCTGCTCTAGCTAACTGACGAGAAGCTACACACAAAGGGCTTTAGTTAGTTAGACTTCAACTGAATAGCAGGTTTCTGCAAATAATTGGAGCCTGCTTTTAATGACATATCTTCTACCGGCATCCACACTTTTTAACCGAAATATAGGTCGTTTTACTACTTACCTGATAGATAATTGTAATGGAGTAACTTACGGCTTTGTGCCCATGATTCTGAAAAAAATTATATCACGAAAAAATGAATATATGCAATTTTAGAAAAATAAAGTATCCCATAAACTATCCAAAAAAGTATTTGATTGCTCCAGAAGGTTCAAAAATTACTTTAACATAATTAGCCTTATTATTTTTCTTTTGTGAATTCTATACCGACATGTCATTATAGTATGCATATTTAACTTTATTAGTCAAACATTTCAATTGATGTTAACTATAAAAAGTAAAGTCTCAACGTTTTCTCTTCCTTAATTGGTTCTGTCACTTTCAGCCCTACGTAGACAGAACACTACATAAGGAAGTTCTTTGTAATGTTAATGCATCCATATTTATCCATAATGGAGATGTCACTTAGCTAACGAGTCTAACTAAACAGCTGTGAGGAAAGTTAAGAAAAATATAGTAAGAACCGTAATAAGATTTAGTTATCACTAAGATTATTATGACTTATTTCAAAAAGCCGGTCCCAAATAGTGTCGTATATATGTTACGTAGTTATATTTCAACTGTTTTGAACTTGTGTGAAACGATTTGATGAGCTAGAGATAGATACGACGGAGAATACTGGATAGATTTTGTCTCGCTGGTAATCTCGTATAAAGAAAAAATCTACGAAATGAAGATCAAGGATATCAAAATAAAGAAATCATTATTTCGCAACAATCCGCCTTCCATACAGGAAGCGTATTTACTTTTAAGCAAAACAAGTGTCGGCAAAAAGAAATACACACATACATAAACACGGATTGTTACAAAATAAGTTTGGTATTTATAAAAATAACTTATCGCAAAGTAAAGCCTGATATCATCAAAGGTATCAAAATGTTGGTTTACTTAGGAGTCACGTAGCTCCTCCACGAACCCCTATAACACCTGGTCGATGCCAGCTCAGGTCCAGGACTGACTTACGGACCAAAGACTTTCTTCCCCGCCCAGCGGTGAAAAACAGCAGAATTTCCCGGGTAATGAGGTATACTCAAGGCCCCTAGCCCCTTGATCGCAGGCAACAATACCGTGGAAAATAGGACGACCGTTATTGTTGCTGGTTTACTTCCACCTCAGCTTCGCTATTTTGTGACTTTCCAACAAGTACTAATCATGGTTTTATTTTTTCTTACAATATTATTTCTCAGACTTTTTTATTATACTTTATTAGGTACTACAAAATAAACATTTCTTTTTTTGTGGGAAGTCCCATCTGGCGTTTACGTATACTTTCCCATAAATTCTTTACGCAACCCTTTCGTCTCCTGTTTCTTTATCCCTCAGTTACTTTGATTGGAAGGTCGTCCTTTGAATATCAATGTTTTTGTAATCATCAAAAAATATTTGTTTAACAAGTATATTTTAAGAGTGTTTTCCTACCTTCGGGGGATAGGTCCGCCAGAAATGTCGAATGACTTAATATCTTATAAGTTTCTTCTGTATTTTCTCGGCTCAGGCTGATATTGATGACTGTGTTTCCAATAATTAAGTCCGATTAAAAACGTGCCGGATCACGTTATCATCATCAAACATAAGAGTTTATACTTTGCCCAGTTTGATGCATTTAACGCGCCACGTGGGTCGTACATACATACTAGCTTCCAACCGCGGTTTCTCATACGAAATTATACTGACTACCACCTATTTCTATTATTCTAAATATAAATCCATATTCTCTCTAGCATCATAGATCATATAATACAATAATAGAAAAATATAACATTTGATCGAGTGTACCGTTATTTGTGAAGTAAAATAATAATAAGTATTTTCCGTCCCTTCAAGTTACTTTTTTCATTACGTCAGTTAAATGGTTTTGTTATGATGCCATTTCAAATACACAGTCAAACCAACAGACATACAGTCAGGCAAACAAAGAGACAACATTCTAAAAAATCTGCAAATTACTGTTACTACCTAATCTGAGTCACCCCCACCATTTTTTTTGTAAATATATGCGATGTACAGACACGCAAAACTTACATTCTTTTGTGTATAAATGTATAGATAACAGTATAGTAGGAGAAAGTCTTATTTGGTTTATGTAGTGGATGGGACGATGAAATAGCGGCTTTTTTGGCCAACTCTATAAATGAATGAAGATACGTCGTAGCTTTATTTCGTGTACCAACATTTCTTCTTGGGTGCTTTATTACTACGAATTCGCTGTCCATCTACACAGTTACATTCTGTACTGTTACAGTAATAAATTCATTTAAATTCAAAAAGTTTTATTTATTATACCTATCGATATACTCAATGAACGTAAAATAGTAAAGTATCATCATAATTATATGTTTGATCATCGGGTTTAAGCTTTAATAGGAACACATTTATATAAAAAAATAAACAAAAATAGAATCGACTTCGCTAGGTATATATATGTATTTATGTACTCTAAAACCAAAAAAAGAATTGTTTAATATTTTTGGTGCCCTCGGCAAACACGTGCATTTCTAGACTTCTCTTCCAGACACACTTGGCATATACATCAAAATTATGACTCTTTTTTTTTTGCTGTTTATCCTTTTTATGCTCTCAAAAAAGTTCTTTTTTTCAAGCCTAATCAGAAATATAGACGGACATAAAAATAAAAGCGAATTTAGAACATCCTTTTCTAAGTAAAAAAATGTGTATTGTTATGGTCAAAGTAATAGGAAACAGGTAAAATAAGTTATTAACAAATGCCGACTTATGATACACGATCTCAATCTCGAAGTTTGCTGAAGTTCTAATTATTCTACGCAGACTAAATTACGCAGAATAAATAAATAATTCCAAATTTATAGAATTTACAGCACAAAGAGATTGATGAATAGAAAATGAATGTTAAGAGGCATAATAGGAAGTAGTTCTATTCTTCACAAAATCAAATCTTCATTTTGAATGAGTTTTGCTGTTATTGTCTTTTTGTGCTATTTATAAATTACCAAGGTTCTAAATCAATTATATAGGTTCTAAGTCAATTAAAACTAAGCTTTAACTACTTGGAACTTGTTCGTTACATATTTCATTCAATTCCATGGCGTTCCATATCGAATCGTTCAGGATTATGAGAATAGTTAATTGTTTATTGAATTATTTAAATCAAGTATTTAATGGCCTATGTCCAGCAGAGGACCTCTAAAGGCTGATGGGTGTATGGATGGATTTAATGTTCATTTAAATTAAGTTTAGTCATATACATTATCATATTATATTGTATGCTAGAAAATAACCTGATTAGTAAAGTTAGCTAAAGCCCTTATTTACTATTCAAAGATCTCAGTAACAAAATAGATATGTATATTTTTGTACAACTATGTGTTTGTGTGTGTATAATGTCGCCTTCAAAGTAGTGTGTGTTTAAATACAATTTAAAGAAAATATATAAGAAATTAGGATGTCTCTTGTTTCTATTTCCCGAACTATTTCTGTAAATGTATTTTTGTGTAGGTTTCCCTCTGTAAGTTTTCCACACTTCTAAAAGTCGTACCGTTGACTGTTGTTAAGTACACTTCTCTGTTAGATATTGTGCCGTTTGGAGCAGTTTGCGATTGTTCATAACTACGTGTACAGTGTAGAAGGTTGTTCGTACTTGATCAGACCAATGTATGGGATTTAATCTTCTTGGTTCCAGTTTTATCGGCGATTAAAAGTTTTTTAGGTCATAAACATTCGAGGGGATATGATGGTAATTGAGATTTGTGGGACGTTGAAAACTTAAATGATGCAGGGTTGAGAGCATCAGAACGACACGTAGAGGGTTCCGAGTTCATTATCTATATTCAGGCTTGGGTGTTTTTGCAGTAATTAATGCACGACATGGCCAATAGTGTCTATGGTACATAAGAAACAGGGAATTTTAGATATGTCAAACAAAGTAGAAAGTATTATTTTTAGTAGGCAAATGGGCCCTAATATACAGTTTCCTCTCTGCTATTGCTTTGTACATAGTAACGTTGTAATTTAGGGCCATTCTAGCGATTACTTTACACTAGGGTATGAAATTTGACGTCCTCGTGCTACTGTTGATTTATGTTAAAAGTTTTGAACTGTGTGTAAGTAAGTCAAAGTTCCAGCTTAGCCCCCTGAGATAGGAAAGATGTGTAAGTAATTACATTTGTGATTAGATAGTGCTTAAGTTATTAGAATTTAAATAAAGTTTAAGCTGATAAGGCTAATACATATTATATCATCTTTTAATTGTGAGTCACGTGTAAACTAAGACGCTTTTGTGATTTAACGTACGACTTTAAATATATATTGCAGTCATTACCATTGTGTTTTAAGGTGAAAGAATTTTTTTAGCCTGTAACATTATCAAGAATGTTCAGTCTTAGTCAGTTATGCGGAGAACTTGATTCTAAAGAAACCAGTCAGACACTCTTATCATCACAAATCACGGATCTCCACTCAGAATGAGAATGATTAGAGTCCACCGCGCTGGCCAAGTGAAAATTGCTGCACTTAACATAACTTTGTAATTTTTTTATTATTTCTCAGGACTCTAGGTTTTGTCACCATGTTTTCTATTACCGAAAAGTGAATAGTAATTAAATTAAAATACATATTTGATTCCGAAAATCATAGGCGTGGATTATGAACCCGGACCTCCCGTGTAAAAAGAATGCTTAACCACGTATATAATGATAGACACAATACATAAAAAATAAAAATATATAGTTAGATAAAGATATTAAGTATGTTTATGATCTTAATGTTACAATGACTATTATAAATGAGTTGAAAGG
>DWJG01000076.1:0-11754 GCA_018248795.1 Ectomis octomaculata | reverse complement strand
ACTGGTGGTCTGCTGAATTGCGCCGATTGCGCGAAGCCTGTGAGCGAACGAAACGTGACACCCCACTTATCACGCGATGTGAAAGTTGGACATCTTATTAAATTCAGTTATTTATAACTACGAAACGTAAAGGGACAGTATCGCAGAGTACAAATCACGAAACAACAACATGCTCCATTGTTTTGTTTCGCCGTTACTGTCAGTTGTTATCGTTCGAAATTGAAAACAAAATTAAGTCAAGTGATGACGTCGATGTGGACGTTTGCGTCGAAAAAATAGTTTTCGGTTAAACGAAACGAGGAGGTGGCACAATTATGACGGCGAACGACAATTTATGCAGCAATTATTTGAAGCAGGCTGGCGTTCAATCCAGGTCAGATTAAGTGATTTTTAAAACTAATGCAAACGATAGCATGCGACGAGAGCGCCCGGAGCGTTGCACAAAGTTAATGAACGCTCGCAAGCGAAACACAACCGTTTACGATGGATCTTGCTTATTTAGACGACTGGAATTAGAGCAGAATAAAACGATCAAAATTCCTCGGGCACCAACATAATGGAATTTGCTCTTTAATCGTGGTTCCTTTTCCTGGGCCCAGTGCGTGGCTAATAACGTGAATTCCAAAGTTAATTTGTCTTCATTTGCGGGCGGCGGCCACGGTGGAGATCGAGCAGATAAACGGACAGACGCGCGTATGTAGGTATAGTGAATCACGTAACCGCGGCCTGCTATTCGAACGGAGCTCGCCGTCTCGGTCGCGTCTACTTACCTACCTACGGTGCGTGTCGCCTTATTGACAATCTAGAGTTGAGTTAGAGAGCTTTGTTTATCTACTCCAATACAATGAGCTGATATATTTTAACGGTATAGTAAAGCAAATATAGTATTTGTAAATATTACTGCTAACTTCCTATTGACTGAGTAATTTCTTAGATACTCGAAAGGAGTCTATAATACTTTTAATGGCGAATAACCCAACACATGTTATTTGCTATGATAAAAAGCTTTAAGATATACATTTTGTTCGTGTATGTGCAATACAATGGTGGCTATACAGGATAATTTATCGCCGAGGTGTAATGGTGGAGGGCGGCGCAAACTTCACAACCCGTGAAACAAGTTACGCGTCGAACAAACAGCAAACCCGAGATTACCAACAGCTTTCGAGCGCTCCGAATGGTCTGCATCGGAACACTTCGTGGACGGCTTCAGAAAACTCCACCGCACTACTAAATAAAGCTTTTGCTATTGATTTGCGAGGAGCACTTCAAATAGTTTTCCTCTTCCCCGATAGGGACCGGTCGCAAGCCGAAGTTTATTAAAAACTTATTTACGTTTATTTCTGGCGACAAAACAATGAATAGCTTTGTAGCGTTAACCATTCGAATGAGGAAAATATGAGGTAAGTTTATTCGACGTAAATAAACAACAGGAAATATCTGAGGGGAATTTGCGTACAAAGGGATTTTGTTGGAAACTAGTTGAAGTCGCGCAGGAATTTATTGGCTTATTTTTCATCCTTTGGATCGTTATTTATGACGGGTATTGTATGGAACGTTTCAACTGAAGATTTCAGTGCGTTCTGACCGGCTACTAAATTCATCTGTCACAATGATCGAATATTAACCATCTGTTGCCTCTCTTGACAAACAATAAAATTGATTTACACAGCGGTTAAGCGAGCACTTAATTCAATTCCGAAACATTGGTCTGTTTACGTCCAGTTTTACATAAGAAACAAAAAAAAGAATACATATACATTAAGTCAAGTACGGTACAAATACGGATTTAATTAGTTTTAATAGGTTAAAGTAAAGAAACGGTATTGGACTGATTTATTGCCGTTTCACAAAATATATCTACCTACTTACGCTGGATTGGTTCCCAAAGATGATATATTGAAAAAAGATAATAAATTGAACGTGTCGATATAAGCAGCTTACGTGACAGTCGAATGCCGAACTGGAGGCGATTTATGTTTTTAAATAACTCGCAACGCGATGAAAGTGAATGAGTGGGTGGACTAGTTCAGTACATAATATATTTTTAAGTCGTTTGACTCCATCGGTGCGTTGTTATTGCATCTAAGACTACCCACGTAAAAGTTGCCTATAGAATTTTAAGTTCATATCTGACTAGTTGATTTGCGATTAGACAGACAGACAAACTATAAACTAGGATAAACTAGGAGACAGTCTTATCCGAATTTGTGAAATGGAATGAATGACGTGATTTATGGCACAAATTATATTCATTGAAGGACTTTATTTTATTACGTACATTTCTTTTACTAGGACCAACGTCACGCATCGGTCCAGGGACGGTCATAATAACAAAATATCATCAAACTAGTTCCAGCCCTTTAGGAGTTCAGTGACATACCCACGCACTAAAGAATGATACTTATACATAATGATTTATCGTAGGAGGGACGGATTGTGCGCAATTCGACTAACTCCTACTCACGTACACTTTCACTCTTCCCGTCCATGTACGTTATCCGCTCAGGTATAACAGTAACATTTAATCCATTTACTTCCCGACTATACTAATCTGCTAGATTATATTCTGAAAAGTATATTAAACAAGAACTTGATTAGGCACATCACCGATAAGATACGATAATGGGTGTTTGTACGCCTTATTATGTGGAACAAAGGGATAAAGACTTAATCGTCATTCGATTTTAATTAGCAGAAGTCCCTGTAGGGACTATTATAGTAAGCACTTGTTCAAACAAACCAAACGAGGTTCCCTACAACTTATTAAGTTTTAAGCCGTTTAAAAATAAATCAATCTTTACATATTAACTTATAGCAAATATTATAGGAGTTAATCTGGGAAAGTGAGGTTATAATTCTTGTTAAAGTGAAGTAATCAAGCCAAATTAAGCCGAAACAACTTTATAATTAAAATGTGAAAGTGTATCGGATGAAAATTATCAAATAAGGCTTCACGCAAACATTGTTCAGATAATGTAGTTTGTTTTCACCGCGATACGTAAGCGAAATAAAGTAATTATCAAATTAACTTCTTTGACAAACAATACGCTAAAATTATCAGTTAAGGTTGACGCTCATCTTTTCAATGCTAATTTATTATTTTATTGAATAAAATGGTACCGTTCAACTGAAGTCTATTCGATTTCTGTCCATTCCATAATAAGCTTTACCTCGATATCATAGATGCGTAAAAATATTAATTACAAAAGATGATTATAAGCCACTTTTAAGCTTACGAAATGACATGACGATATATACATATAATTTTATTAAAATACTAACTCTACCAATTTTCAAGATATGTTTGCAGTTTCGTATGAAATAATTAGTTTATTTAAATCATCGAGAACACTACATGTGACCTAGTATGAACCCTATCTGATAAAAATTTAATTAAATCGTGCTAGTTAATAAAGTGTAACGACGCGGATTTCATTTAAAACGAGCGTTCAAAATGTTATGTTTCAACTAAAATTTCATTAACATCCGTGACAGCAACATTAAATAATCGTCCTATGTAATATAAACGCAAAAATTGTAAATTGACGTTGAACAACAAAAACGAAATAACACTTGACCGTGATGATGTCACTGTCTGGTCGGTGAGTCGAGTTTCGCCGCGGCCGTGTCTAAGCGTGACACAACAGTTGATGGTTTTGCGTGGATTGATGCAATTTGACGCCCGAGTTGTCGGCACACTTTAGACGAACAAGTATAGAAAATATAATAAGACGTATTTTTAATTTTTATAAACTTTGCCATGTCTACTAAATGTTCCTATTAACGACTATAAACTATAAATAGGGACTGCACAAGAGTTTGACATATATTACTTCTAATAAAAATTAATAATTAGACTAGCTTATAACTGTCTATAAACTAATTTTAAACATTCTGCGGTCTACTAAGAAACTTACAAGCTGAATCGAGAAACAATACTGTTTTTCTCCGAAACGCGTACCTACTCATTGATGTTTTATAAATATTTGAATGAAAACGTTTTACTTTGCAAGATTGGAATGATTATTTGCATGAAAAATTCATCCGATACAATGCTGGACACAATGAATAATTAATTTCGCATATTGTGCGCACCATATACGTTTTAGTGCACCAGTGTGACCCGCGGCGTTGTCTGCGTTGTTCGTTTTATGCGCCTCTCGGGAGCCTCACTGAATATCGGGAAGCTATATGACCCACGCCGAGCTATCTCGATGAGCTATGCATGTCCGGGGTTTAGCCTATCGTGTTTAGGTCGTTATTGTCGAAAAACATAACAAACTACCCATTGTCAGTTATTTTTATGAAGGGGACAATAGCAATAAAAGTAATTCGCATTCCGGTCCAACTGTATTCTGCACGCGAGCTGTGTTTTCAGCTGTAACCGGCCGTTAAAGAAAGGAGACGGTTGGAATATCCCTCATAATTCGCACTCGTTGTGCCCATAATCCTCGCGACACGCACTCCGGCCAATGATTCACGGCCGTCTTAATGTCAACTGACGAAATTGATAATCACCAATGGAGACGTTGCGAAATCCGGTTTGGAGGAATGAAATGAACCGCTCGCTCGGTGGTGGTAATAAAGTGTGTGGGTGAGGTTAAGTGAATAAGGCAATAAGCTCGGTTTAATCAACACAACACGTAGCCTAATCAAATATGACCCCCTCGTCATATCGCGTAATTGAAGGCTTAATCACGGGAGACGTCTCGCGGTGTGCGAGAACCGAGTTGGCATACCTACAGGCACGTTTTATCGATGGTCGATTGTCGTTGAAAAATGAATTTACACCTTCCGTTCCGTTTTGTGCCCCGCAACGAGTGTGCCTAGATTTGATAACGAGTAAATACGATACAATAAAACTTCCTTCTGTTTTGGACGTCGTAGAAGACGATTGTATAAGCAGCAAGGGCATTGTATTGGATCAAATCAAACGTATAAATATTACGTGAAGTGAATCTGGCATAGGCCCGGGCTTTGAAAACTAATAGCCCTTAGAAGTTGAGATAATTTAGTTGGTGTCCAAATTTCAGGTGTGTTTTTCAGCAATTTAATCAATATTTTATTATAATTGAATAGTAATAATGAAACTTTTCGAAATCTTTAAAAGCGGTGGGAAAGCATATGATTGGTTATATCTTGTTCGTTGTAAAGTATCTATATTTTAGTACTCCCCAGCCTGAAGTCTGTCCCCTCAACTCCTACTGTAGGCGAGACCTATACAGTACTGAGAATTCGAAATGGCTGCAAAGCTTATCCGAAGCCTAGAGCATTTTGCATGGTTCACTGTTCACTGTGTAACGTGTATAAGTGGTATTGCATACGAGCGCCACGCCCGCATTCTCGGTGACAGCATCCGCGAAGATTGGTCTGACATTTGCAGATACGATGCTACGGTATTTACAATATTGTCTTCCATGTTTTCAAACATAGACGACAAGTAAGCGAGCAACAAATAAATTTTAGGATTATAAGATACTGATACTTCATCGATTTACCATTGTGCGTTATTTACTAAATGCTTCAAAGTACCAACTTTACATATGAATAGTAGTTATTACGGTCAACTCAACGAACGGTCAACGAACAACTTAGTAAAATGATATCTCGTCACGCGGGTCTGCTGGAAGATATTTAGAGTACGAAATAAGCTGTGCCCTGGTACAAAATTTACTGTAAATTATCTTTTAAATTACTAAAATTTAATAAATAAATAATAATAATAATAATGTTCCAAAGAAGTAAGGAGTTTCGTATGTGTTGTACGCGCATACGTTGCATATTGTTAAATTGTTGCGTTTTTTATGCTATGACCTTCTTTGTTATAAAATAAATTGAAAATAATTGGGTATAGTACTTTATTGTTTTTCATAACATGTATAATTGTATATACAACAGTGAGGTTATTTAAACTATATAAAAGGCACAAACGTACATATTTAATTTAAGTTACAACTGTTGTTCAGTTGTAAGTCCTAACCCTTCGTGATACTAATACGGCGTACGGTAAATTCATCATGGGAATAATAAATTGTTAGAAGTTCATCGCAATCCATTTATTGAAGGACAAAACGATAACATTTCGAGTTAGTTCGAAAAGTAATAACTTTGTTCTTGCTTAGCCGTACTTGAACTTCTGTGCATTGTTTCAGCGAGCTAAAGGGGAAGTAAGTTTCCTTACGAAGGAAAATTATTTAATACTTAGTGTTACTTACACGAATTTGCTTTTTGCCGAAACTACGATATCAAAGATGTTACCCTAATGTTCATAGAAAATGATATTTAGTATAAGCCGCTCCGCTTGATTCAACTGCAAAAGGAAATCCATTCCCTTAAAGTGGCAGTGTATAAAAGCTATATACTCCAAAATTTGAGCAAATTGAGAAAAATATACACTTAATAGAACGCTATTCGTAGTATGGTATACGAAAATATATTAACACGATATTCCTATCTCGCATAGTGCTAAGTGCCTTCAAACAAATGCACGGTGGGACTAATGGGGCATAAGCGGCTAAGAAAGAAGCTGATAGTAATTGAAATCGAAGGCGATTTAAACGATTGAAAGTGTAAAGTAGATATATCCCAACTATTTATACGGCGAGGAGTCTGAGGAATAAGATAAGGTATCGTTAGCGTGTTAGGAGAGGCGGCTGTATTGTCCAACATACGCGATACCGCGATGCACAATACCTGAACAATGCACGCCTATCGCCTATTGTCTAACGTCTCGGGATATACGTGATGGCCAGCTTTAAGGGAATTACTGCACGGGTCCCTACACACGTTCCAGTGGTTGAATGTGAATTTTTGGTATTCCTATTCAATGCCCCGTGTAGTCTAGTCTCCTTTTTAAAATCTTTTGAACTGGAAAATCCGTTGGTGACGTGTGATCAGACATTGAATATTGTACTTTTCAATTTGTGATAACACTGACGAGATATCTTAGACGGAGCCTTCATGGTAATCGTTGTAAACAGCCAAAGAGGTTGCCGACATCGCAAAGGTAACGTTAGAAGGCTTGGTACAGCATATTGAAATAGCGTTCGAGCGCGGAACGAGGCGATAGACGCAGAAATCTTTGCCGAACCAACGGGCCCGGCCCCGTTCCCGTGCGTTTTATCTCTTGATCGCGTTATTCAGTCGAGCATCAAAGGAAAATATGAAGGGAAATACTAAGAAACGAGAAAGCCTTTTATGCTGAGACTTTTTTGTTGTTTATCAAACGGACATAATCTGGTGGAACTCAACGGAAATTGTTAAAGTTATTTAAAATGCAGATTTATATGTTAGTTATCTTCTAAATAAATAAACTGAATCCGCCATTTTTCGAATATGCGTACTGATAGCCGCACGACCTGACGGCTTATCTGTTAAGCCCCTGGCGATGCAATGGTAGAGGTGCGTGTTTACATGTCGATTTTAATTTTTATCGTCCACTATTCGCCCGAAATACCTACACGTTATCACGTCATCCTACCGAGCTGATAACGCTGTATCACGTAATATGCCCGCAAACTAGCCTACATAATGTTCCATTGTCAAACACGTATACTTTAAAATATGTCTTAATTTGTAAACCTTTTGTTTTAAGCTGTGCCTAATGAGCCTACATATACAAAAATAATGACTAAATAGAAACTTAAGTTGCGGCTCGTTAACTATTGAGTTCTGAGTCAAAGTTTTGAATATACTTTTCTTACTTGGGATAGATATAACGAATTAAGGCGCCGCCGAGTCATCGTCCTGTTCATTATGTTAGCGCAATGCCAATTCCCATACAATAGTAGACGGCGGCGGCTACGGTGGGGCGGCTGACGTCACTCTGAGCTAGCCTTGGAATTGAGGTCGGCGCTTGAAATGGAGTCGGCGAAAATGTTGCCTTGAGGGTTTTAATTCAACCGGACAATTACAATTGAGGTTTTTGACTTCCCCTAGGTACTTATCTACGTCGTTGTCAATAATATGGGAAGTAAAATTTTAAATAAAGTCCTTACCTTGATACTATCGTAGCAAGCGGTCACTCTTCCATTCTGTACTTCGACGGTTGCCGGAGGATGCGCGAACTTGCACTCGGTGTCCGGTCGCGAGCACTTATTCCTTTGGAATTCGCGGCACACTTCGAGCTGCAGCCAGCGAGAGTCTTTGCCATTGAGGAGGCTATTCATGTTCACCATGGTTGCCATCGTTGCAATAGGAGTCGAGGGTGGAAGACGCGCGCGCAGTTACGCTGAGCGAGTGCGGCGCATAGGCGGCGGAGGGCGAGCGCGCCCGCGCGCTCTGAGCATGCACTTCTCACACTTCGCGCAGAGACGTCGGCGCTCGCGCACCCTTCACTACCACACACTACTACACACGCGAGGATACACGCAACACCGCGGCTACACGCGCGCGGTTCGAACGGTAGTTACTTACTAATAAATTATTAATCTTACAATTAAGTTAGAATTAAAGACACCGACGTTGCAAGCTTATTTAGGCAAGTATTAAAATATTATTATCACACGCGTTCGTATCGTTGTTGACGGTTGAGTTTAGTAGAGGGCGAGCGGTGCTTGGTGCGCGAGCATGGCGGCGGCGGCCGGTGCGGGTCTGGGCGGGCGACGGTAGGGCGCGAAAAAAGCGAGATTAGCGGCTCGGCGGTCAGCGAGCAAGCCGGTGCGGTGCGGGGCTCAACTCTGCGAACAACAAAACACACTGGTTACTCTCCGGGCGGTCCGTCCCGGAGCCAAGCACAAGCGGCTACCGGGTTAGCAAGCGCGCGCGTCGGCCGCTCTCAGGCCCGCGCCAATGTACACAGCATATCCAAGGCAAACATTCATTGTCAGGTTTTGTTCTGTCATTTATGATATTTGCCAGCAAAGGAGCATTGATGAAAGTAGAAGGTGTAGACAATAACTAGCTATTACTGTTGTTCAATTCCTGACCAAAGTTGTAAAGATTTGTATGATGCCTTGAATTTAGCTTATTACTCTAGCCTAAATTATAGGGTAAGGATTATTAGAAATAATTAGAGATGCGTATGAAGTTATACAAGAAAATTATTTAAAAACAAATATCATGTACACAGGTAATTAAAATACATATTAAACAGTAGTATGGAACAGTTCACAAATTAATGATGGTTCGTGTTTAGTTTCGGAACCAGGACGGTGACAGATGAGTCAAACATGGTACGAGCATTGGACAGGTGTCGCACCAATAATAACGTCTAACAGCTGTTGCCTATCTACAAATCATGACGCGAATATAACAAAATGCAACGAATATACTCGTCTGAAAACGACACTAAAGTCACTAAACGTGTACAAGTTCATAAAACGCTAGTCATAAAGTACTGCTGGAACGAGAAGTTACGAAATACGAGGCACACGCTTCACAATTATAAAACCAATGAGTGTCAGAGGAATGATCTCGCGGAAAAATTCTTTGTGTGGGCGCCGCCAGTCGAAACGCGACGGTGTGGGGCCGGGAACAGGGAAAAACTCGTGAAACTGAATCCTATCGTAATGTGCTATTTAAAGCATAACCCAGTTGAAAATAGCTTGGTGTGCGGCAACGCAACGTCGCGCTCTTCATCATGCATAAATCTTCAAATTTTATTTTCGATATAGATGCAACAGAATTTTTATCTCGGCTTGCGCCAGTCTGTTCAGACGTCAATTTCTCGCCGGGCGCTGCGAGTGGAGAACAACAAATCTCATTTTCCTCGGTCGATGCTAGTGACATTCCGTAATTGTGCTCTTGACTATCATTGGACTATTTGTTTGTAAAAAACAGAATGTTTTCATAGCGCATTACCTTCACAGATATTTGCAATTTAACGATTCAATTGAGGCTTAACGAGTCTTTCTTTGTGCATATTCTGCTGCATATAGTATTTTTATTTCATGGTTGTTCTATATTCCTTGTTTATTTTACTTAGCTTCAGTATTTAGAAAATTTTCAAATTCCTATCTGTATACCTAATTATGCAACTGTTATTTTACTACTACTGGTGTCCGAGCAAACCTGTTCATCTTGCTGCGCAGGCAAGTTACTTGGGCCGCGTGATTTTAAAATATTTACTTTTACATTAAATTATTCATTATCTTCGTTAGCACCAAGGGGATCACGCGTGCTCACTATTCACGTATTACGAATGTCCGAAAGCACCAAGGCAATCGGCACAACACATCGGCAAAATAAACTAAACACATCACTAGATATATCTAGTGATGTGTTTAGTTTATTTTGTTTTATATTTTTATACCAATTAAATTCCATATAAAGACAAATAAAACTATTTAATATCCAGATTGTTTATAGAATAACATTACAATATATTAATAAGGAGAATAGTGGTTACATCCGTAGATAACCGATAGATATAGATTCCAATACAGAACCAGACTCCAGCTGCATACCTGAGAGGTCGGATACAGATATAATGTGTAACATTACAGGTCTAAGTTTGAATTTCTCCTTTTGTGAATAATATTATATTTTCAATAGGTATCAAATTCTTTTAATCAGATAACGCTTCATTTTGGTTGTATAAATACTACATTGTTTCATAATATTACTTTGAATACAGCTAACAGTACAAAATCGCAGAAACGTTAATTATAGATAAATCAAAACTAGCATTGTTTACTTAATAACAGAATGAGGTGAAGAAAAATATTTTACTCTTTAAATTAATAGATTGGATAGACACAATCACTTTTATCTAACAAAGGGGGCATTGACTTTGTAATGTTGCAAAACCTTTAAATTAATAGAATGCCTTTGTTGTAGCAACATTATTTTGCTGTAGGCAAAACTATTCAGTCCATTCCTTTATCCGTTGTCTTGACCCGTGTAATTGATTTGCGTGTTTGACCAGGTGAGATCGATAGCTATTAACGACTAGACGAAGTTTCATCACGTAATGCTATGCAATCGTTTTAAATAGATAAGTTTGCTCAATTCATCTTAGTTGCATATTTAGTCTAGCACTGAATAAATTTAATTTTAATAATAATAAGCCGTCAGTGCCGTGACGCTGTGACACCTGACAGTATTACGTGCACTTCCATAGACAATAGACATAAAACAATAGGCGTTTATTTTTATTCGCATTCCACGTACTTACACAATACACACGCGAGGAAGTAAAGATTATTTATATTAAAGACAAACGGTTATCAACCTTTAATTAAATAAATAAGTAATACAAAAATATTTGTGCAAACTTTAAGTTATTTATATTATATGTATTGTTTTCATTACGCCGGCAAGTGTCATCAACTAATTAGAAAATAGAAAAGAGAATATTCATGAAGAGCTGATCCATCAAAATAATGAGATCAAATTTTACTTAATCCCAGCGAAATATCTTATGTTTATGATCTCCAGTAGATAATTCTATCCTACCACGGAATGATGTGTTACTATGTTATGTTCTACATTTATTACTATGAATTAACTCTTAAGTAGAGTATACATATGAGCTCAGATGGCGATAATGTAATATCGCAAGAGATACTTAGATCTTAGCCGATAGTCGATGCCTTTATTAAGCCAAGAAAAAAGAGTCAAAGGGTATCGGCGTCCGATTTCACGGTGTCGACGTCGGCCGAGCGTTCCTACGCTACCGACACGCACGGGGAAGACATTCAATAACCCAGTGAAAAGATTACCAAGAGCAATCAGACGGAAGCGAATCTAAATAAGAATCTCGTGAGAGCGGTCGGGCGCTCGGGCGGGAGAATAGGGAGGAAGAAAAAA
>DWJG01000075.1:0-11771 GCA_018248795.1 Ectomis octomaculata | reverse complement strand
ATAGGCTCAAAAACTACTGGACCGATTTTAAAAATTCTTTCACCATTCGAAAGCTACATTATCCACGAGTAACATAGACTATATTTTATTTTGAAATAAAATAGGATTCCGTAAGATATTTCAGAAAAGTTACTTATATTGCGTACGCTGCCTAAACTAAAAAGATAGAACCATAAAATGTTCCAATTAATTGTAGATCTTACAAATATCTACAAAAAATTCCGAGACACTATACCTATCTATGTTGAGTGAGGCACAACAACCTTATTTTTATTTAAAAATATTAATTTTCATTTCTACATTTAAACGCGTATTTTACTCATGCTATTAATCCTTATCAAAATAAATTATTTAATCACTAAGTAAAGTTTATGTAGATAATATTTGGTATTTTAATGATTAAAATTGAACGTTTCGTTTTGAAGTTACGCGGGTGCGGGTGAGGAGTTTATATCTATGAGTAAGGTACCCGTAGGTAGGTTTGCGCGGCCGAGACACGCGCGCGAAGTCGCGAGCGGGATCTAGTATTAAATATATATAAACTAAGGTTACCGACATAGCTCTCAGAAATAGCAGGCTAAAGTGGCAATGGCTGGACACATCGCCCGGAGGACCGACAATCGTTGGAGACGAAAAGTTAGTTAGTAGCTAGAGTAACGACCACGTCTAGGCAAAAGCAGCACAGGCTGCCCTCCGACTCGGTGGACTGACGACCTTATGAAGATAGCGGGGAATCGCTCGATCCAAAGAGCACAGGACCGATTGGAGTGACACCGTTTAGAAGAGGCCTATGTCCAGTTTTGGATTTCGAAAGGCTGATGGATGGATGGATATTAAATTGTTAAAAAGCCTATGAAGACTACTAAGTGATAGCTCAAGTTAATTTAAGCAGTTAACGAGGAACAAAGGTTTAACAAAGATAATAAGTACCTAAGCAAAGAATTTAAATAAAACTAGACTAATCTGTACTAATATCATATTACAGTGCGCGATATGTATTGGACTCTGGTATTTATACTTAATGCAAGGACTGTATCTGGGAGCGCCCACTGTGCTTATAGCACAGATAAGAAGAGAAGCAAATTCTACAGATGCGGTCACAGATGAAATGTCTTCTTGGTTATGTAAGTATGTGAAATCACAACGGACTATTTCTTATATGTGAAACAGAATCTTTTGGCTTAGGAGCATAACATCAAATAACTCTTGTCGTGTCTTTTATGAATCATGTCACCTAGTACGTTACAATAACAGTCTTCGCGCTACTAGAAGACCTCGCAGAACTAATAGCCGTAAAATATTTAACCACATATAAAAGTGTACGAAAATTAATGCTATTTTTTCAATTTTCGTTCCCGTTCTTATAATATGTGCGCCTTGTAAGCGTGAGGTAACGATTAAACAATTAGTTTGTTTTTAATTTCTTATCAAATATTTTCTTTTTCAGCTTCAATGCAGGTGTTATGTTCATTGCCAGCATCATTAATACTCCCATGGCTTTTACAAAAAATTGGACGGAAATATACATTTTTTATTGTGTGCTTCGTATCATTTATTAGCTACATAGTTTTCTATATTAGTTCAAATTTATATCATGTGTTGATTAGTCAAGGAATTTTAGGTTTATGTACTGGTGCAGCCAACACATTTACTCCAATAATGATTGCCGAATACACATCACCAAAGTACAGGGGTATATTCTTAACCTTAAAGTCGGCTTCTGCATTTTGGGGTATTTGGATATCAAATGCTATTGGAACATATTTTTATTGGAAGAATATCGCTATTGTTTCATTTGTGTGTTCAGTTTATATGCTTACTGTATTCGCTTGGCCCGAATCTCCAACTTGGTTAGCAATGAAGGGACGTTATGTAGAGAGTTCAAAGTCACATCGGTGGTTAAAAGGTGTTAATGAAAATTCAGAAAATGAACTGGTCAAGCTTATTCAAAAAAGTATCAAATCGTCAGCGCAATCATATACTAGCAATATTTTGAATACCTCGACATTACGTTCTATGTGGTTAACTATCTTGTCACGTCAGTTTTACAAACCCATGATGATTTGCTTGTTACTGTTTGTACAATATCAATTTTCGGGCAAACTTGTTATAAGTATATACGCCATTGATGTACTCAAAAGTTTAACACAAAACGATTCAACTGCTTTTAAATCAATGCTTATTTTAGACGGTGTTACTGTATTAAGCATGTATATGGGATGTATATTGTCACACTATTTCAACCGCAGAACACTTATGTTATCGTTTGCCGGTTCTGGAATATTATTATTATATATACTATCACTTTACACATATTTAGTGTCGTTATCTGTTGTGCAAGAAAACAATGTTTTAACTATTTTGTTATTAACTAGTTTTTCTATAGCAGTTGGATGTGGACCAATGATACTAGCAACGTCTATTTATGGTGAAATAATACCATCACGTTACCAAACATCAATGATGTCAATAACTGGTACTAGTCTAGCTATTTTCGTGTCAATTTTGCTTAAAATTTCCCCTCACATGTTTAAAACTTTTAAGATGCACGGTTGTTTCTTATTTTTTGCCGTCACTTCGACTGTTATATTAACTTTAATATACTTTCACTTGCCTGAAACTAAAGATAAAACTGTACTAGAAATTGAAGAGTATTTCAGTGAAAGTAAAGAAAGGAGAATTCAATATGATGTTATGTTAAAATAACAATAAATATATGTTAATTTTTAAAAGTAAAGTGTTTTACTATAAATTGGCGTGCACTTTCTAAAAAAAAAAACCTACAATATGCTGTCCCTGTACAATGCTATCCCTATATAAGTACTATATAAGTAAGGTAGTAATTTTCTTTCTACACTCAAATGATCATATATTGCATAAATAAAATAATGTAAACTAAGCGTTAATTATTAAATAAATAGATTGGTTATAAGGTGGTCTATTTATATTTAAATCATAATCAAATCATCTCATCAATCATCATCAATCTAAATCAAGAATCAAAAGCAAAATAATTTTATGCAATATAGATTCCTTACAGAACTCTTTTTGAATGTCATAAGCTACGACCGTTTCCAAGGAATTTCGTCATGAAGAAGATATGGAGAAATAAGCTACATAGCACACATCTTTTAAAAATGGATATGGATGTACGTTTACACAACTGTTTTTATAATATACTAGTTTCTTTCCGCGACTTCGTACGCGAATATATATTGTTTTGCCACTTATTTATACTATTAACTTCCAAATCTATGGCCTGCCATGATGCTATGATGAGTGTGCGAGGTGGTAGGACCTGTATACGATTCGCCTGGGGAGGTACCACCGCCACACCCATTTCCGTTCCATTTCTGTATACGTTTATAATTTTTTGAAAATCTGCCCCCAACCTCTAAAAGAGGGGAAGGCAGTTTGTACGGGACTTTCAGTTTTCAAGGTAAATTGCTGAAGATTCTTATACAGACTCTTTGTTATATATGAAAAATACAAACCTATATCATGATTTTTCCTAATCTTCCTCCAAGCCTTTAAAAAAATTAGACGGGAGATTTGAATGGGAACTTTCGAAATTTTCAAAATCTGAACTATCTGACAATTAGTGAACAAGCTCTTTGTTACAAACAAATACTAAATAAATTTAAATAATCAGCTTTTGAAAAATGATGCCAAGAGCAGTGTGACACTAACGGGAGATGTTTGTAAATAAGCACAGAGTGATTCTACACTCATACATTCCCTGTGTCGTGTGACACATACAAAGAACTACACAAACACCCAAACCCAGAAACAGAAATTCAAACTCATCATTTAAATTTTCTGTCTGGCCGTGAATCAAACCCTCTGTCTCACGCACAGACGCGTCAGTCCTAATCACTAACCGCTGCCCCTGAAATTGGAAGAACAATCAATTCGTCGGTTGACGAAGAATTCATTAATCATAAAAAAATATCACTAAATACCAAATTAATAAAGACTTCAGGGCCATAAATAAGATTAAGAGTATGGTCAAAATAGAGTAAAATAATATTTTTCTTCAATGTATAATTTATTCAATTATTCGAAGGCCACGCACGCCATTACTATATTTAAGACGAATTAAGAAGTAATTCATTCTTACGGTACCATTTGTGCAAGCACTGCATGTTCTTAAATAAATAAACGCACATTTATGCAATTTATTTTTCATTTTATTTACAACTTCACAAACTCATTGGTGATGCTCGACGGAATTTATTATATGTCGATATTTTACGATACATCAGTTGAAAGAAACGATTTTTTTTTCAATATAATTCATATTGTACTTTATACTCTTGACATTGAAAATGGACTTTCGTATAGGCGTCGATTTCACGATAGTGAGATTTCCTTATCTCGTAGAGTTTTGAAGATATAATATTCAAAAAAGATTCAAAAGACGCGTATTTGCCAGATCATTTATCATACAACATAAAGAATTATTCAAGAAAATCAAAAATTAAAAAAGTTTTTGCCAGTAAATTAAAAAATAAACACATTTTTTTACATATTTTTGATTTTGGCGCTCATATTTTGGAAATGATGAATGATCAAAATCTTGAGAAAAATTCTTCTGAACAAATTAGTCAACCACAATTTGAGCTTAAAACAAAGATTCGGATTGTAAGTTTGACCTGTAGCCTAACCTATTTTAGAGGTGGTTTCATTTACACCAAATCAGGGTCTGATGATGGGATCCCAGAGGAATTGAAGGAACTCATTAAAAAATATCGTGTTTCTGCACTTTTTATGAGTAACTAACATATTATATATAGATCTGAAAATTATCATCTAATGTTGCTGAGCTGATGATATAATTAGTGTAGCCATAAATCTGTAACTGGCTGTTTACATACATTAAAAAAAAGTATTTATAGGCTGGAAGTTATATTTTCATTACATTCACTTTACCATGGACTTGGTCTCTTATTACCGGCAAAGTGATCCAACCTAGGACTTCAACGATACGCGAGAGAACTGCTCAAAAATAATAAGCACGTGTTTCGTGTTTGTTTAATTTTTATTACCATCTCAATTGTTTATGTCTAATAGCCATCATGTTATGTTGCTGAGCTGACAATGCAAGTACAGTACTTCGTCATCAGTAGGCTTTAGT
This sequence comes from Ectomis octomaculata, assembly GCA_018248795.1. NCBI lineage: Eukaryota > Metazoa > Arthropoda > Insecta > Lepidoptera > Hesperiidae > Ectomis > Ectomis octomaculata. Next base: position 6,634 of record DWJG01000075.1, on the reverse strand, counting down.
TCGGTCATAACTTCGTTGTTCATAATTTGATTTTAATGATTACTATTAAAAAGTTTTTTATGCATTTTAGTTAACTTGTTCTGGGGGTTTATTTTTTATTTTAAAAAAACTATATATTGAAATCGGTATAAAGCCAGAACGACATTTTTCGAATTTCGTTGATTCATTTTCAATGTGCTCGATAGTCGTGTGAGGCACGAAATCTGTTAATTTTTTATTACTGTTCTTAAAGGAAGAAACATATAAGTTTAAAAATAGGACAATACTTTATTTCTTTACATCTCAACCGAAACCTTAGACAATCTGGTTTTGTAAATAGGAATTACCTTTTGCAGTCATTTACAACACCAGAGGAATTGCCAATTCATCGTTAATGTTTTGGGGGAGTTCTCGGTTACTTTGTTATAGAGCGTAGATGAGAGTAGTAGTAACGAAGTAATGTCAGGTCGTCAGGTGTAGCAATTTGCTAAGTATATTTGCTTTATGTGGCGACTTGTTATGTGGTTCTAGATACTCAATCAATAAATCCAGTTTTTACATCTTCGTCATCGTAGCTTCGCGAACAGTTTCTTCTTGGAGAGTGCGCGCAAATGTTAAACGATATAATTCCTCCAGCTCAAGTAAAAGTTTACTTGTGGACATCAAGAAAGTCGGCGGGCTACCAACCATACCAAATAGATGTTCCCTTCTTCATTCTTAATAAGGACCTTCAATTCTTAATAAGGACAGCCAAAGAGTGGGACAGGTTGCCCACATATTCACCGCAGGTTACAATCTAGGACTTTTCCAATCAAGACTGATTAGGCTTTTTTGGGCAAGAGTATTATATTCTACGCCTTATTAACATTAAACATAAGAAGGGATGGAGCCCAAACGTAAACCTATGTTGTAATTAAAAAAACAATCATTTACAATTATTACTCCTTCATGCAGAAACGGAACGGAAAAGGTTGAACGGATTTGATGAAATTAGGTAAAAACATATACTGACGTTTTCATGTATTGGATAAAATAATTTGGCAGATTGGACACTATTGGATTGTTTCGTTAAACCAAGATATGTTTTTTTTTAATATCGATTAAATATATCGAACTACTACAGCTACTTAAAGTGAATTGAACGCCTATTAATTCAATGGTAATTAACACGAATTGCAACGTTATATTGCAGCATCTGAGTAAATGTTAAAACCGTGTAGAGGGTGTAATTTTTCCGAAGTAGCAAACAAGCATGCAGCAATGAGAGTATTAATCGGTTAATATTTGTTAGTAGCGTGCAATGGATGAGGTGAGGCGTGGGGTAATACTATTTGAGTTTGGTCACAAATTCGTTGCTACTCCTAAGAATAGAGATGAGGATGAGTCGCCACATGTATTAGAACTACCGGCATCCACACCTTTACGTCCGAAATACAGATTGCTTGCAATTTTTAATTGCGATCCCATCACATTAATTGCATCTACATTGAAGCGTTTCCACAGTTGAATTTTAATAGATTTTTTATATATTTTTCTGTTTATTTTATAACTAGCTATGCCCGCGAACGTAGTTCTGGGTGGAATTTACCAAAATTCGATTGGATTAGATAGTGGAGTACGCAAGAGAACATTGACTTCTCATGATCTTTTCAATTTATATGTGAATTATTCGATAGATGATTTAGGAGAACAAATATAGTTGTGACGTCAATAGAACAGATTTTAAAAATTTTGTGGATTGGAATTAAGAACTTCTTAAACTAACTCCTGAACTTTTGAAATTAACTTCTGATGTTGACCTCAAAAAGTCTTTAATTCTTTCGAGTTCGATTGCAGATTAGTCCGTGAACGACTATTTACCACGAGGTCTGCGTTCTCATTGTTACTTCTTAACTATAAATGAATGCATTTTTACGGTTCTGACATAATATTGTTGGTTCAGGGCTTATTGTTATTTCATACCAATAGTATTATAGTAAACAGTCAGTTACTGTCTGATATTGTCATTTATTTGTACAAATTAAGAGTTTAAGGATGGTGGTAGTCATGTTGCTCCCTTGTAATGTATAATATAAATTGTAACCTAAACAAAATAACATTACAATTTTAAACTTATCAAAATAACAATCAGTTAAAATAAATATGAATGTACAGTTTTAAAGTTTAGCTGACAGTATCTAAAATATAATAATCGTATTAAAAATAAATTAAAACAATAAATGAAGATAGAGAGGAAAACTAAAATATTATTTTAAATAACTTTTATTAAACCATTGAAATAATTAACACATTTTCATTAATCACGGTTACTACGCATAAACACTAATATATCAAGTACTCGAAACAGTCTTATTAAACACGAATTAAACCATTACGTATTATTTAGTGATTCAAGTGAGTCGTGATTTTTAACAGAAATAAATATTTGAAATAAGAATGTATCGAATATGAATATACTTGATCCAAATGCAATATCTTGGTCTCTATGAATCATAGATACAATTAATACAAGAATATCAGTCGAGTTATACGACTGCAATACTTGACTGGTCATTTATTCGTTATTATTACATGTGTTTTTGGTAATATTTAATATTATATGACATTAAGTAAAATGTCTACCTTCATTTTAAACTCAATAACATACTATTTCTTTTCTGTGAGCAAAGAATTATACTGAGTTCCTATTTTTTTATTTTTATTTCCAATGAAAGACTCTTCTATTTCAATAATAGTTCTGTCCTTCGTCTCTGGTACATTAATATATAAAACGGTCAAAATAACAGTAGAAGATGTAGCAAAAAATAATAAGGATCCATGCATTTTTAAAGTTTTAAACATGTACGGCGATATTTTAAGCATAAATGAAACAACTATACCTCCAAGAAAACCTGTTAATGTACTGACTGGAGTTTGATAACGTGAAGGTACCAATTCACCGTAAAAAGAAGAAGCTAGTATTATCGGTCCACAACCAGCAGTTATGGAAAAACCAGCTAACATCAAAATAATTAAAGCATGATATTCATGTACAATAGAAAGAGACACTAAATATACATACAATGACATTATATATAACAATGATATTCCAGAACTTGAAAATAATAACAACATCGTCCTGCGTTTAAGATAACGTGATACTATACAGCCTAAGTACATGCTGAATACAGTAACACCATCTAAGATAAGCATTGCTTTGTAAGCAACCGATTCGTTCTGTGTTAAACTTTTAAGAACCTCGATGGCGTAGATACTTATAATGAATTTACCAGAAAATACAAATTGAGTGAACAATAACAAACAAAGTAATGCCGGTTTGTAAAACTGCCGTAGTTTTATAGTCGAACACATGGTCCGAAAATATGAAATACTTCTATCACTATCATTTGTCAGATTTCTATTTTTTTTGTGAAAACTGATAAGTTTCGCTAATTCTTTTTCTGAATTCTCAGTCACACCTTTCAACCATCTGTGTGACTTTGCGCTCTCTGCGTAACGACCCTTCATGGCTAACCACGTCGGAGACTCTGGCCAAGCGAACACTGTCAAAATATAGGTAGAACATATAAATGAAATAATGGCTATATTCTTCCAATATAAATATGTACCAATGGTGTTTGAAATCCAAATACCCCAATATGTAGAAGCGGTCTTGAAAGCTAAAAATACTCCTCTATACTTCGGTGTAGTGTATTCGGCAATAACGATTGGAATAATTGTGTTACACGCAGCGGTACTTACACCGAAAAAGGCTTCACTTATTAATACATGTTTTAAACTTGTACTGTTATAGAAAACCATGGAACCTATTACTAAAAGCAGCCACATAATGACATATGTATACTTTCGTCCTACTTTGTAAAAAAGCCAAGGTAGGATTAATGATATTCCTATAGAGCTGAACACCTGCATCGTTGCTGAAAAAAGAACATAAGTATAATTAAATAACTTGCTGTTTAATAATAAAAATATCTTCGAAGGCATTGAAACAATCGGTCAGATAAGTCAGTCTTTTATTTTCATTTTATCGTTAGTAAATGTTAGTACCAGAGGTTGGTCGCAAATGCGTTGCTACTCCTGAGGACAAGACAAGCATTGAAACAATCGGCCAGCTAAATCAGTCTGTTATTTTCATTTTATCTGATCATATTTAAACCTTATATAATATACTCAACGCAATCGCACATGCCGATCTATACTATACTCGGGATTAAGATGGAGTGCTCATAAAATTATACCAGCTTTTTGCAATATTGGCTTTTATTTAAAATCTAGACGGTTATGTCAGTGACAGTGTTACATTCTATGTATTGGTGATTTTTTTTAATATCGGTTATTAGTTCTGGGGTTTATCTGTTACAAACGAATATAAAATCAAATCTTTAATTTATATAACTATCGTATTAGTGTAGGCATCCGTAAAAAAGCAAATAATTGTGACAAGAACAAAATCCTTTCAATTAGTCAACGAGTTAGTCAACTTTAGGTTACTATCAATCTACTCACATAACCAGGAAGACATTTCGTCAGTGACTGCGCCTGTAGAATTAGCTTCTCTTCTTACTTGTGCTATAAGCACAGTAGGTGCTCCCAAGAATAGTCCTTGCATTAGGTATATGTACCACCATCCAATACATATCATGCACTGTAATGATTTAATAATATTAAAAAGCACTGACAGTAAAGATGATTTTTTAGATAATAATACAATATGATTTTTACTAAATTGATTGATTCGCGCCAAAATAATATTGACCAAGATGAATTGTATTCTTCTAACATCAATTTCAACTAAGTTTTTTTTTTGTTTAAACTCAAATTGGCACAGCGGTTCTTGAGATTATCCGGAACAAACAGACAGAGAGACAAAAATTGCAAAAAATGTTATTTTGATGTATACAGTATGTATATTAATATATACTAATATAGTTGATAAAAGCGCTTATTTTTAGTAATACAAACAAACACTTTAATTTTATTGACCTGTATAATTCATAAAAAGTTTAATTGCTGTTGCCTAGCTAGAATATGTATAAATGTTAGATTTCAGAAATATCGCCGTATTAGTCCGGTTACCAAACCCCCATAAAAATAGTAAAAATTAAAATTAAAAACTATCTGGTTTATGCTGGTATATGGTGATCGCGGCTTGTAGTCAACCTGGGTTTGTATGGAATCAACAGAAGCTTTCTTTTACGAATTTCACCGAATTCGCCCCCTCGAGAGCTCTTAACACCATTGTGGTAACGTAAGGCGGCCTGCTCGTTTTTTTGACTTTAAGGTACAAAAGAGCTAACAATATGTGTATATAAAACATTTATTTGTTACAAAAGTCTTTTGTAGCTGGGTGATCAGATATTGCATGCCGTCTGTCATCAAAAGTAGAATTTGAGAAAGTACAGAGGTCAAAGAAACGCTTCCACGGGAGTGGAAGGGATAACCGGTTGTTATACTTATATACATAGTTATATGTTAGAATATTGTAATTACGTTTTTATTTCAAAAAATACCTGACGTAATACTGGCGTCCATGAGTTCTTCTCAATTTCTTTTATCGGTATACCAGCGTTCGTGAAAACTTCTTCATATTTATATTCAGTTTTTTCCATTTTACGGGCCAGCGAACGTTTCCTTTTTTAAGTGTCAATACTGTAATTGATGCAATAATAAGTAAAAGATCATAATTAACGGATCAACAAAGTATCACTGTTTTTATAGTAAACGAAATTAAAATGTGTTGAACTGAAAATTATTTTCTATAATAATTATAGCTATTTTATACACAAATATCCACAATCTTAATTGATTTTCAAAACGTATTTAATTTTTTAGTTTTAAGTTTTACTTTAACTTAGGAGGAAGTGCTTACGAGAAAATGCTTGAAAGATGTGTGTAATACTCCAACTTACAGTCTTATTAATGGTTAAATATTATTTTATTCATACTGTAGACTTACGGAAACATTTGTGTAAATGGTGTTTTTGTATAAACATTAATTATTTTTCTGGGGGCACAACAGTGTCTGCGCCAAGTCTGATAAAAGCTACGAAACAAAGGCTTAGCAGTTCAAGTCATAAAAAGTATGTCATTTTATATTTTATATTTTTGTTAATCAAGTATGTAAAAGTAATTTCTCCATGACCTTCTTGAAAAAGTTAAGGCACGACTTCAAAAAGTCAAAATTATAAAAGAGTTACATGCGACCCTGAGGAGGCATCTGGCACCGACATCAAAATTACAAAAAAGTTATTTTATATTTTTTAGTTCGTTTTTTGTGGGTTTGAAGACGTCCGTCGTCCGTCGTTAAAGCAGATGGGCCCCCTGATGGAAAGCGGTCACCGTCGCCTACGGACATTTGCAACACCAGAGGAGTTACCAATGCATCGCCGGCTTATAAACTAGTTTCTTTACGCGACTTCTAATAAACTATTAATAAATACTATTTACTTATTATTAAATAAACGTTAATCCTGTACGTTCACACATCAGTCAACTTACACACACACTACTCATATTTACGTACTTATATATTTATTTATACATACAGGGTATCCCAAAACTCAACGTCAAGCCAGAACTAGGTAAAGTCTCAGTCTTTCAGTACTATCATCACAATTTTCAGTAATTTGACGGTATTTACTGTCTGTTTGTGTCT
>DWJG01000074.1:0-11788 GCA_018248795.1 Ectomis octomaculata | reverse complement strand
TTTATATTTTATGTATAACCAATGCAGACTATTAGCTATTAGCTGAGAGTTCCAAATATTTGTAATGTGATGTAAAAACATAATTTTGTATACAGTGTAAATGCTGGCTTAACTCTTAGGACTTATAAATCGTAAAAAGTCTCCAATAAAATTTGTGAACACATGTATGGTATATATCCAAAATTCCTAAGGGTAACCCTCAGTTAACATTTTTATCAGGTCATGTTGCTGGTTAATCATATAAAATAGCTAAAATAATATTTTATTTATAAAAGAAATAACACCGTCTTCAAAAAAATAAAATTACGATTAAACAAAACCTTTAGTTCATTTATGACATTCCTCATCTGCCCGTGTCTCCATGTCTCTCCTTTCTATATAATTTTCTTTTACACACATTACTCAATCGGTATTTTATACAATCCCTAGGTAACCGAACCTACCTAAACCGAACCTAGGTTAAAGGTAGGCTTTCCTGGGCGGTTTTGGTATTCCAGGTCTAACTTGATTTAGAACCATCACGGTTCTTGCCGTGAGTTCGAGATCCGCTTCAGCTGGTACTCGATTTCAATTAAACTTTTTTGAATTCTTTTAAATTATAGATTTTTACAAACTCATACTAAGCCGTAAATTAAGTCAGTACGCGAGTGCAAGAACGGCCAATGTGCAAGTTTACCACAGTGAGTAATCTGATCTAATGTTCCATTTTCAACGCAAACCACTTAACGGCTTTAGATTTTGTTGAAAATTCACTTTACAACCTTACTGTGGATACAGGTACTGACGTCACCCTTTGTTTGGGTCTAAAAATCATAGTTATACATATCTCATCATCTAAAAAATCCTATTTATTTATATTCGTTATATATGTATTAAATCATAGAGATTAATTATTCCATATTACATCGAATTCGGAGAATTCGGAGAATTCGATGTAATAGGAAATATCACTTGGCTGTTATGACTCTTGCGTCCTCACGTATTGTATATTATGATATAATCCTTCGTGTAACAGATGAGAGAAACCTTCTTACTTACCCAACGATATATAATATTTTTATAAATCCTTCAATTTTGAACGAATTAAAACTATAATAACGAAATGGCAAATGGTACCTAAATTACATACATAGTTAGATACATAGCGAGCCTTACTAAGGGCATGCACCAACATATAAAATAAGAACAATAAGAACAGAAGAACAGACTTATCTAACACATTCTTTAAGGTTATCGAGGTATGTCACATATTTATATTCGTTTGCTATTTTATGTACATAAAAATGTACAAGCAAGAATATCTGAAATACGTAGCGCGTAAAGTTTATATGGAAGCCTAGAAGCAGGACCAGCAATTTTCGGACTTTTACAACTGGCCATTTTCCGATTCAAAGCCCGGACTATCGGAACGATATTAATGGATTTTGTTTTATCCATACGTGGGAAATGGGAAATCCGAAAAAGATATGTATCGCCCGGTTGGCTGGTTAGATTTATGACCCTATTTTAGTCACTTTTTATGTCGTCATATCAATTTATGTTAGCACCTACAAAATATAAAAGGATAACGCTGCTTATCTGCTTCAAAACAGTTTATATTAATAATAAGCCAACAATTTATATGAATAATAACTCAAAGTTATTTGCAAAATACATGTTAATAATCATCGTATCATCATAAAACAAGGGACCGCTTAAAATTTTTCCAATGTCAAACTATGTTTCTTGCTTCAAGTACGTATATCGTATGTAAATATTTACTTTTTAAATTTTATAATTACACAAAACATAATATTGACAATCGAGTACCATTTGTAAACAGATAGTTATTAGAATTCCCCAAAATACACTCTTAAGCGTTTTTGAATTAGTACAGATATAAAACATGGTGCACTGATGTTAACTTCGTTTTATAACCACTCAAAATCCCAACTATTATAATTCTTAGTCAATACGTGGTCTATCAAGGCTAATACATCATCCGACCATTGTATCGCAAAGTCGTAAACGCACACAGTCCCAAAAACCGTTCATCGTCTTAAATAGGTGCCTTTCAAATGGTAATTTGATTGTACCCAGTTTGAAGCTTCAAAAGAGTAAAATATTCTTTTCAGAGGCTCGTGCTGCTGCAGGAGAATTATTAATGGGGACGGAACTTAAAAAATTAGTATTTCTGTATAAGTGACAGGAAAATGACGGAATATTCCAGTTATAATCATAATCACAGTAATAATCCATAAAAAGTATATTGTTGGTGAAATGTTTATCTATTTATTTTTGAAGTTTATACGTATCTAATGTAATATTTTAAACGTTTAAAAATATGAAAACAACTAACTGTCTAAATTACAATGATTATGTACATATAACTGAGAACTTTTGTAAATATGTATATTAAATTAAATAAATAAACAGTAATGATATAAAATCATTTATTGCAATATAACTAAGCACTAATATTTACTTGATTGTATTTTGTTCGATGTATGTATCGATTCGATGTATGGAGCATTTCTTCGCGAGTACGGTGAACAACTTAATTACCTATTACTATTATGACATAAAAATAAAAATATTGTCATCCCAAGAGTAACACCAAAGTAAAATTGGTGGGGATTTTGCTTTACATTTTTTTTTAACTAATGATTCTTATTTAAGAACCTTTTTAATTTTTAGTCTTTTAAACATTACTGTTTGTCAAGCAAGCTTGTTGCACAGAAATATTTTCTTTCACCGGATCTTTTCTCTGATAAATAAAATAAAATAGCATTGTACTATGACATACGTTAAGCTTCTTTTACATAACTATGCTGTGAATAAAAACCCATAATTTATACTTTAATTGTCAGTTCTGCAGTGGCGTGCATTGTTGCTGCTATTTATCTAAGGCTTACTTACAACTTTCAAAAAGCTTTATATTTAAAAGTCAATTTCCATATTTAGTAGTCAGGTTCTATAAGTCTACACCTTCAGACAATCATCATATATACATATTATTATTTAGAAAACGTCTTCTATACTATCTATACATTATGTGTGCATAAAGCGATTATATTTTATAAGCTTATAACTTGGACTGCAACATAAGGACATAGAATGTACAAAGATTGTCATAAGTCGGAATGACGACGTGAGAATATCTGTGTGTTTCCAAAATTTCGGCCGTTTATTCGAGCAATGTATTTTTTACGACCAACAATAAATTTAGCCACATCGACTTAGGAAACGCATTACGGGAATGTTTTTATGAGAAAAATTTACTCGACGACACCTCGATGACTTAAGGCCGGTAAAACAAGGTAACAGATACAACTTTGCTATGTTTTATATAATAATTATATAATAATATAACCATCTATTTCTCCTAGACCTTTGAATAATATATGTATAAAAATTGCTACTCGATAAAGTACGAGAACTTTTTCTTAAAATAATACTAAATTCTGTGATGATGAAATGACAATATTTCTTAAAATACTTGCGATGACGTAGTTAGTAAAAGATATAGCCTTAATTAAAACCGAACTCCATATGCTCGCTTTACGTAACGTAACGTAACGCAGAAGGAGAGCCAATGACTAACAGCCGCAAACACATAACAAAATTGATCCAGGCAAAGAATAATTCAAATACACACCACAAATAGTAGGGCTCAGAATACTTGATGTTCTTTTATCTATCTATTAAGAAACCTTACTTATCTCTATTAAGACACCTTACTGTCGGATATTTGAAAGTATCAGGAGTTATTTTGCAGAACTCCATCCTATAGTTGAAAAAGTGAGATGATGATTTTCATATGTAAACCTGCCACCTGCCCACAATTTTTAAGCATTTCCCTGCTGTATAGAAAAAATTCAAAGTTTACACAATGTGTCATTTTAATGTATGTATAAAAACACGACACACCCGCCTATAATTTTTGAGAAACCCCGTTTGGTTTTGTGTATCGTAGATGTTCAACATCTGATCAATACGAAATTAAGATGAGATGAGATTTTTGTAGCGGGTGCTTCGGCACCGGCAATATACCGGTATGTATAAAATACCTAGCAGACAAAGACACGCGGCTAAGTATCATTTACGTTCCGGTTTGATGTCCCCTAAAGCCGGTCGTGAAGAGTTGTGTGTTCGGACGATCCCGCAGTTTCCAGACCAGGCGTTCAATGGTGACTGAGACATTTAATTTTATTTCATACTAAATCATCGTTACATAATAAGAAATATGTTAAGTTAGTTTCATATGAGATCTTAAAACTTTTGGAGTAAAAAGTTGTAGCTAGACTCGCTACCTGTCCGACCTGGCTAAGAGGATAATCCGACATATCCCTCCATTGGCCCCGTGACGGAAGCGACCCGTTCCAAGTTTTTCTGACGAAAAGATAAAAGACTAAAATAACGACAAATGTCACTTGCTGCCTGGTAACTTAAATATCATTGCAGACACTAAGGCGAAATATTTTTCGTTAACAAGCATATTTAGAATGGTGGTTACTTACTGTTTTTTCTATATTTGATATTGTTTTTCTTGTGTATACTCTTTCTTGATACTTTTCCATTTTTTATGTTTTACTTCAGAGAACTGGCAGACGGATATACAAAGATGGACAGCAGTTGTATGCAATATGATTTATTAATATTTCTGTTTGTAGTTTGTTTTTGCGTAAAAAGATATCATACTCATACATTGTTGTAACATATAAATTGTTATAAATGGCGACATTTCACGCTCACTAAGCTAAAGCAATACGTAAAGGCGTAAGCACAAATGCTGTTTTTCATCGTTATATTTCAAAACCCTTCGTGCAAAACTTATAACTTGATAAAATTAAGACAGGTACTTATTATTGTTTTCATTATTCCTAGGTTTTACATCTTTGCAAGCCGTTATTTATTTTACTGTAGTTTATATATTTCACATACATTCTAGATATATTTTTGTTTTTTTCAAGTAGATTTTCTAATGATGTATTCCTTCCGCAATTAATTATTAATTCTATGCGTATCATCATTTCTGAAGTTAGAAGTGGATGCTTAGATTTAAACCGATAGTCACAGTCTCAAAGTGCAAAAAATGGAATATGAAACTATAAAACAATATCATAATTATTTAAATCCAAATAATTATTAGGGCATAATTCATCAACTCACACTTGACGAATGCAGCTATGGTTATACCATTGCCTGCTTCCTTGGCGGGGACAAGTAGGGGGTGATCGACACGGTTATCTCTCGCCATGATGTCCCAGGATGGACGGCGTGCTTGATGTTCAGCAGGCCGCCACAGTGGGGGTTAGCCCTGAGGTGGGTCCGGCTAACCTGCTGCTGGTCGGACGCCACTGCGGCGGAGATCGCAGAAGCGCAAGGCCCGCGTCCCTGCGTCTCCGTCGTCCATGGTGGTGAGGTAGAACACCGTCAGGTTTTTAGTCGGTTGGAGTGGAGGGTACCCGTGCCGGGTTTTCCTGACGATAAATAAAACGAAAAATTATGGTTATACTCTAAATGAAGTATTTATGCGACAAATACGCTAAAGACTAATTTAGTAAAAACTACATATATAATTATATACTAATTTGTACTTTGTTTTCAAATTCTGACAGAGTGTAATATAGCTAGTCGTTTGTGTAAAAATCTAAAAAAAACGTAAAACGTGAGAGGCGAAATTCGAATGTGAATTTCCAGGCGACCCGGAAGTAGGCTTCAAATCCGGCGGCATAACGCAGCTGAGGTCTCTCTATACATAGCTTCTCCGGTTGAAAGCTCGTGAATAAAACAAGAACGAACTTTCTGCGACGTGAGTGCACTGACTCAACGAATGCAATTAAAAACGGACAGGGAATGTTATTTCTATTTCTAATTTTGTCAATCAGTATCGCTCTTATATGCAATTTGAAATACATAGATTCCGACATTTTGAGTGATAAATTCAATTAATAGATAATAAAAGAGCCTTAAAGCCTTCTACTTCAAAGTCATCATCAAACATCGCTACTATTTTATTTCAACACTACCTTTAAGTAGTCCTATTCGGCTTGTCACAGATGTCATGGGCGGCTGCTTGCATCTGTTTGTATGGTCTTCGTCTGAATGAAATATTTTAATTATATCATGTTTTTATATTTTTAAATAGTTAATAATCACGATCTTCGGCCACGACCACGAGTAGCACAATTACAGACACAAATTAATTAAATTGCCTATATAATAATAAAAACACAACCATATAAAAATGGTAAAATTTACTGTTATGTAAAGGGAACTTTGGATTGATTCCTTACAAAGGATAACCCATAAAAAGTAGGGAAACTACGTGTTATGTGTCCATCCATGTTGAAGATATTGCTCATTAAATATACTGATTCAAACAATAAAAGTCTGAAATAAAATTGAATATGAAGTATAAGGAGAAAAATGAAACTTTATATGAGACAAAAAGCTTTCTATTGTGAACATTTGGTATAATCAATGTATACATAATGTACGGCACATATATTATATATAGCAAAATGTGTGCAAAGTGTAAACTATTTAAGACCACTTAACGTTTTGTGGGACTCGAGAAGATAAAAAAGTATCGTTTACAAAGTATACTACTTGAAAGTTTATAAAGCTTATAAATTGTAATGTTTAAATATTCTATAATATTTTTGTTGATATGAAATGGAGACTTATGCATATTTATTTATTGTTTATTGAACTATTTGTAAACATACAACTGTTTGCTAATCCTTGAACTGAATATCATTCTAAAGCTTGTTGGGCCTTACAATGGGCGCGTTTCTATTGCGGCAAGTATGTACATCTCGGAAGCCAACAATCAGACGTTATGCCTTACTTACTAATTAGAGTGATATTTACGTCTTATAAGATAAAGCCCCCCCGTCATACCACGTGGTGTCTGCTTCTTTAGTCTCTAATTTAGTATGCTCCAACATTTCGTCGCATTTATTTTTCTTTACGGTCTAATTTTCTTTGTTGTCTCAGTCGTTTTGTAACCAAATTCGAGGGAACGCGGCCCGCGGAGGAGATGAAAATTGGTATTCGCAATGAATTGGGCACCATTATTCGGGTGGACCCTTTGGATTCAGAGTATGGAATCTTGATTTTTAATTCGGTTTGTGTTGTGAACGACGGCTGAATATTAACCCTGGTAAAAGACATCGTCGGAATAATTAAATCTATTCACGAGATTCGGAGAATCCTCTTAAAACCTAAAGTGAATTTGTTATAGATTTTAAATAGGGATCGATATAAGCGGTTTATAGGGTTACTAGAATTCGTTCGCGGCCTTGTCCGCGTGGTGTGTTAATAAAAAATTCTATTAATACAAATTATTTAGCCAAAATTTATCCTTAAGTGTTTGACCTGTGCAATAATATAAAACTTTCATTCCCTATAATACCCTCTTAGGGGTTGCTTTTGAAAAATCCTTTCTTAGTGGATGCATACATACATGTCATATGAGTGCGAAATTTTAAGTTCTTGGCCCTAAGGGCTTAGCCTAGCGTCTATATAAAACTTTCATAGCCTACTATCTCCTTTTTAGAGGTTTAATTTTAAGAAACCCTTCATTTTACGGCCCCGTGGATAAATCATAATCAAGCTTCCGTAAATGTAAGCAAGCGTAAATGTGCAGTACTCATAGTAATATTCACATTTATAACTTCAAAAAACTCTTTATATAATTACCCCCTTATATTTAAAAATTTAAGTGTAATTTTGTAAAAATACTGAAGCACGTGCTTTTTATTCCGAACAGAGAGACTGGACATCAATTTTCAAGTACCTTACTTGGAAACTACAGAAAATTCCACATAAATTTTCATCGCATATTTTTATTGATTGGAAGAAAATACCCTTTCTAAAAGTCTTGTATAACTTATAAAACAAAGATTATGTTTACCAATTTTCAATTTTATATGCTGAGTATTTTATTTAGTCCCATATAATCATTCTCGTTCGTTAAAAAAATAAATAGTAAACAACTAAAATCCAAATTTTTAAATCACTAATTTAACGGTAAAGAACTTTCATATAAAAGTTTTTCACCCATTTACCCCCTTCGGGGTGGAAAATATGGAATTTCCTAAAATCCTCTCTAGTGCTCTCTTAAACTCTCCAAGGAACATACATGCCAAATTTCAACTTCTTACGTTCAGAGTCATAATACCCAAACATTTGAAATTTTCAAGAAATATGTTTATTATAGTTCCCATTATAACAAATATCAAAAAAGTCATATTTCATAATAAACATCATTCAATTCATCGTCGCCTATATTGTGTTTGTCGACGTCCGGAAATAGTTACATTGATTAAAAACGTAGATCCAGTGGAAATTATGTAAAAAAATTGTCCGAATTCTAAAAGGAGGAGGTTATTAACTAACTTCAAAAACGAAGGGAAAATCTGTTAGCCGCGTTCGTATTTTTAATATATCTTCACCGATAACTTCGTTAATTCTAGATCTATTTTGAAAATTCTTTTTTTAGAGGGCGAATTGTCGTGGTGGTTTCATTTATATCACATTAGGGTCTGATAATAGGATTAAATTATAGGCAAGTGTTTTCTCACTATTTATGAGTTACTAAGATATTTACGTCCCACGATCATCAGCTTACGATGCTAAGCTGATGATGATAATTTCGTAGTTCTTGAACTGATTAATTATTCTTTTTGCGTTAGAAAAAGCATACTATATAGTTATTCTCGTAGTAATGTCATTGCGATCGGCCTTGGACTCCGACGGTACAGACGGCACAGTCTCCTCAAAATCGAACAGTAAACATAATTATTATGTTATTAAACTTATTATACAAGTGATTGAGGAAACAGAAGGTCACGGCACACTTGTTAACGACATCAAAATTATGAAGGAGTTTTAAACTCAAACTATTTTTTCATTCCTTTTTTATTTCCTTTCGTGTTGCGTACGCAGATATCGTAATAATTGTAGTTTAATAGAATCTTAGAATCGTATAAGATTGTTTGTTTTGAAATTGATTGTAATAAATATAAACTTGGTTATTGTAAACTCTTTAAAATCCTATCAACGTTAATTTGTGTATGCATTAGTTTTTAGTGGAAACTTTGCTGATTTATGTATTATTTATCTGAACCTTGTTATCTGTACTACAATTACTGTATATTTCCCAAATATAAATAAAGAAATAAATAACCATACGTAAATAGCTACAATATTTTTTTGTTAGTTAAAAACAATAACATTTGAAGCAAAGGATGCATTGTAAATTAATTAGAACGAATGAAAGGGACAATCATATTGCTATAAAGTAGAGTTATTTTATTATATACATATATATAGGTCGACGGCAACATCTGCTCTTATTGAAACCTTTTTGTCGCCATAAAGTCCGTATGGCTATAAAAATTTAGTGTATAATAGATTGAATATGAAAATTAGAATGTCCAATTTCTAATTATATTGTTAACGCGTCGACACTCAATCGAATCCGCAAACAATGAACAAAAAATTTTAAAAACTTTTTGCCTATCGGCTAGGAATGAATTATACATACAAACTTACAGTATCGTACTCCCCTGCACTCTTTTGGAATACATAAAGATCGAGAATATAGGCATAGAAAAAACCTTTTGTAATATTAATAATTGTGAAAGTAACATGTTATTAAATATAGTAACGTTATTGCCATAACTCTCTCTCTCTTGCTCTCGGAAAATATGTATTAAATCGTGTTAAGATAACCTGGATTTTGATTCCGTCCAATTACAGTCACTGTCGTAGGTGCACCCCGCAATCCAAAGTGCTCAAACAGTCGATAAGTTTAAAAATAATGGAGTTAAGGTAATAAAACCATATTTTCTGATAAGTTATCGTCGGTTTTACCACCCTCGGCGCGTTGATCTTCTACTTAGGCAAGACCCTGAATATATGGAATATAACTAATAACTGTAAATGATACGGCATTAGACATAACATAAAGAAAATACTCGCATCGAAAATTAAAAAAAAAAGTCTTGTGCGCCGTTTTCAGGTAACATATTAATAAACTTGCCGACCTGCCTAGCAACAACGAAATTTACATGGGTCTAAAAACGCAACCCTTATTAACGTTGGGCGCGTGCCTTTTTTAGTCCGTCGTTTAGGTTTGTAATCGACTTACGATTTCATAGGTTTTAAGATTTTGAACAAAAATATTTTAAAAGAAGAGTTCTCGTCGCAACTCACGGTAGAAATTGACGGGTAGAATTCGTCATGTAGGTAAAAGCGTTAGAGGCGTAACGCTTAATCATAATTTTTATATACAGGGTGTCTCGTAAGTAGCGGACCTGGCCGTATGGTAGACCCTGGCAGTGGGCGCAATCCTAATATTTTTAACCATCTTCAAAAAGGACGAGGTTTCCCAATTCGACCATATATATGCTTATTTTGTGTGGGTGTGTGTATCTACACCATACTTGTTCTTATATTAATGACATAGTGATCCGAATAACAAATACTTGTTTCGTGGTTGGTTACTTTTTATACTATCTCAGCCTTTACGCCTAATAAATATTATCATTTTATGTTGCTAAGCTGATGATGAAAGATACAACAATTATTTATCACTAGGCGTTAGATCAGGTTTCAGGTTTATGATTATTTTTGCATTAGGATCAGGATACTTTATAATTGTATAATATAAAATATTATAGTGATCGGCCTACTCAACATACATATATTGTTTGACTTTTTAATTATTAGACGTAAAAAGAATCGTGTGATATACAAGCCCAGTCTGTTTCGTTTTAATCAAAATATTATATAAAATTCCTCTCCTCAGAATCTTTAGTAGTGCCAAATTTCAAATTGCCCAATTAGCGCAATCCTTATATAAAGGAGGGAAAGATTTTTCTTCTCCTCTGCGTCATTGCATCCTCAGGCTCGCGTGGCAAGTTTGCCAACCACAGTAAAATTATGAAAAAGTTATTTTACCCACTCACTACTCTTTACTACTTTTTAGTTTGTTTTTGTCAGGCTGAATTCAGTACCGGTTTTATTGGAAAATATGAGTGAAAATACTAATAATTAACATTTGCGAGTGGACGCACGTTATTATAAAACGCCTATACTGTTCGTTCTAATTCCGGTTATAAGTGGAGCCTTATATCAGGAACCGGAACGAGGCGTCGTGTAATTCGGTATTCAACATAATAACTTTCATTTACCTGAGTTAAAACCCGGGAAATGTTAAGCAGAATGTTGTGCGATAACGAGAATAGAAGTAATAGCAATGTTACGAAATTGATAGAATATAGGTAGGCTACCAGCAATATTCATACAACGACAAACAACACTAACTAGGGAAAGGAATGAAAAGTAGTTTGGACTGTGATGACAAGAAATGGGAAATGTTTAGCACGATCATGTTTCTATCAGGATCAGATAATTTAATTAGAAGACAAAATCGAAATTAGTATCACTGGAACAAAAAATAGTACAGCAGTTAGATGACTATGTTGTTAAAAATGAAAAATATGTATATTCGTTATAATATACGTAAAATATATTAATGCATATAAATTAAAAGTATAGTTTGGTAATGTGAGTAGCATTGACAAATTAATATACTTTGAAGTATTTGAATAAAAAGTCATTTATTTCCCGAGAGCTTGCTATTTATTATAGTATGGCCTAAAAATAACAAGATACACCTTTAACACAAATGAACTTCTACCAACATAAAATCAACATAATAGGTCGGGGAAAAAGTCTTTTCGCATTATAGTATGTATGAACTTGTAATAAAATCTCTTTGGCTATAGTA
>DWJG01000073.1:0-11795 GCA_018248795.1 Ectomis octomaculata | reverse complement strand
GTGTCCATAGCGCCCACGACACAAGGAATCCTAGTGTGGGGCTATCCGTGTAGAAGGCGTTATTTATCTATAGTACTCTTTTTTATAAATATGAAGATGATAAAATATACATCCTTTTCAAGATTTCTTGTTGAATTTGAATCCTTAGAATCAAGATAACTAAGTCGCGGGCAACAACTAGTTTATTTATGTAATGAAAAGGATTTTGATGTCTTTTTGTTTTGTGTTATGGTTTTGTTATTTTATTTATTACTAGGTTTCCGCCCGCGGCTTCGATCGCGTAGTATTCGGCTATTTTCGTGCTTATCAGTCAAAAACTCTATCAAATCAAAAACCCTACTTAATGCATAAATAGAAAGTTTCAAGTTTTTATCTTCGACGATGACAACACTTCATACTAATTTTTATCCCTTATTTTCACTTTAAACCTGTTTACACGAAAAAATTACAACATTTTTTTAATAATTAATTGTTTGTAAAACTATATATTTTTTAAGGATGTGTATTATGGAGTTTGTTTCGCCGTTTCTTCTACATAACGAAATGCCTTGGAAACTGGTAACTTCTTGACTTTCAAAAAGTGTTCTGTAAAAAATCATACGCACATCCACGCACAAAAACAGAGTTACTTTCATATTTATAATATACTAAAGTATGAATTAACAGTAATCTTATTTTATTAATATTAACTAACTCTGTGATGATATAACTATGTTATGACACTACTCTCGTGCCTCTCAGACTTCTCGCAAAAAAAATATTTTCGCGCTAATTTACCCGCGGTCAGCACTCTAGACAAATATTGTACAATAGCCAATTTTTTCATTACCGGCGTAATTGTCACCTATAACCTCGTCTGATAAGCAATCTGTTACATGGCTACGGGAAAGGTAGCTAGAACACTCACGGACCTTCTTTTGTCTCTAACCCTGATATAAATATTGGGTAACAGTGTTATCAAAGTATTACGGCACAGCTAACAGTAGCAAACAGATCTCAAGATGAGGACAGCTCTCAGTGTTTTAGTCGGTCTGACAGGCGCTTGGGCGATACAAGTTGGTTATGTCCCGCCCGCTACCAGCTACATTTATAGGAGTGATAACGATGGACCTGCAAGCTTCATACAGTTAGGCGGGCACGGGTACCAACCACAAGCGTTCCCGGCTCCTTTACCGTTGGGTCCAGTGAAAGCTTTCGAGGCGTACGACTTGGCTGCGGTACCTCTGCCTTACGTCGCTGCCAAGCCGATTGCTGTCGAAGACGCCGAAGAAGACGATGATAATTCCGAAGACGACGGCGATGATTATGGCGATGATGGCTTAGTGGGACACGGTCATGAATACGAGAAGGGTGGTGGCGACAAGTATCATAAAGGGCATTACGAAGCTGAAGGTGCGAAGGGCAGCAAGGGCTACCATTCAAAGGAATATATCGAGAAGGGCGAAGCTGGGCATTACGGTAAGGAGCACGATGAAGGGCATCACGGAAAAGCCGAAGGCGAGAAGAAAGCTTACCACGACGAAGCCGATGCGTATGGCAAGCACCACCAATCTGGAGGCAGCTATAAAAAGGGCGACCACGGACACAAGAAGCATCACAGTAAAGGCGAGGAAGTGACTGGATACCACAATGTGTTCAACAAGAATGAGTTCAAGAAGGATCACGACTTCTACGACGTCGCCGATAAGACTGGCCACTCCAAGAAGTACGGGTACGAAAACAAACATGAGGAATCCTACGACAGTGACCACGAGAAGGGTAACAAAGGGGACTCTGCGTATGCAAAGGGTGACCATGGCAAGGCTGGCTATCATTCTAAGGGTCATGTGGACGATGCTGACGATACACACTCTGCTGAAGAAGGTGCTGAGTCAGAATACAAACATGGGAAGAAATATGGCGAAGAAAGTGGTAAGAAGCACTCGAAAGAATACGGCTACAGTGAAGAAGATGAAGATGACGAATAAATACGAACGATCTAGATGTAAACTTGTAAATATGTTATTTATTTAATTCAATTTCTCGATTTTGTTATGTTTGATATACGAAGACGCTAGATTTTATATTGCAAATAAATATACATTTAAGATAAAATACTTTTTTTTCCTTTTATGTTACAGTGAAAAACTATCACTTTTCGAATTGATTTTTTTTTACGACAGAGTAGCATATTTTCCTAACATTTATTTTTTATTTTGATGCAATAAAACTATAATATTTACAAGGTTAATGTAGTGAAATGGTAATAACTGTAACACTGAAATTCATATTTAACTTATTTGTTTTTTAATACCATATAAGTAAATAACGCAAATGCATGCCGTATCACCATACAATATTTAACTATATGCTTATACTTATTACATTTTTTTGAATTTGTTTATTAGTTTCTGTAGCGGCCATATTCTTTTTAATCGTTTTTGTAAGACTGTTATGAAACCGTTCTATCTATTACGGTATAAATGATAAAACCCTATGACGAACAGACAGGCGGATATCGAAGTCTAAGTAATTGGGTCCTCTTGGCACCAGTTGGGTGCGAAACCATAAAACAAATTGTTATGTAGTTGTGTGTATAAATAATATTCTCCAGCTATCCAGCTTCGCTCTTATGACGATGATAGTGTTTATTGGATGAGTGTGTTTGTTGATCGTAAACTCCTTTTGGTTATCCACGCTATTTATTTATTATATTTACAGAAGTAGCTTTAGTGTTGCTGCGTCGTAAGGAACTTAGCTATCTAAATAGAATGTGATAATAATATAAACTCTTTAAAGCAATTTATATTATGAAATGCTAAAGAAGCTTTGGAGTCACTGTGTCGGTAAAGTTGATAGTTGTTCATTGTCGGAAAACACGGATAAAATGATGTTTTCAATAAATTAAACCTATATCGATAGATTTCCCGTCCCCGAAACACCCTGCATACAAAATATTATGAAACTTTTCGGAACTGTTTCTGAGATTCACACCGCATGATAATATACCCGGGTACATCTCTGATGGGGTGATCTCGTTATATTATATAAGGCATATGTTTTTCAACTTTCGAGGTTTGTCGCAGATGTGATGTGTGACAGTGGCCACTTGCTAATTAGATGAGGTGCATGCTCGTTTGCTATTTCACTTAGATTAAAAAAATAACTTTGTAATAGAGTATTATTATATAGTATTATATAGTAGGTAGGGATATATCACTTTGTTTTCCGCGATTTTTGTTAAATTCCAACCTAACCAAACCCGGCCCCGATAGTAGAGGGTACTCGTTCCGGGGTTTTCAGACGTTGTAAAACCTAACGTAACCAACAAATATTGTGAAGTTTCCGGCCAGCTTTTATGTGCGAAATAATAGGCAGTCACAACGATTGCTGACAGAAGTGAAACATTAAAAAAAACAAAAAAGAAATGAAACGTCCTCCTTTTTGAAGTCGATTGATAAATACTGCCTTTACAAAGCATATTTACGTAAAGTAGATAATATCATTTTCGCATAATGTATATACAAAGAAGTGTCAAAGTATCTCAAAAAGTGTTCACCTAAATGTAGTATTTTTTGACGACAAATGATAAAAAGTAAAAGTTTTTTTTGCCCAATAAATAGAAAAATCTGCCACCCTTCCCCCTTGGACGCGAAAGCAAACGGACGTGTCACTGTATCATATTTTTTGCGAATCTAAAATAAATTTTACGGCAATTAAATCGTGTGAAATAATAGGGTAGCATAAAGCGCGAAGAGATAACTTCAATCGCAACAATCCACTGCAAGCGCCCACCAAGCTGCTGCCCTGGTACCTGGAACAACACTGCGTGAGTCATCTGTGCTATTATCCCCACTACGCTAGAAACACTCCGCCATTAAAACACTTCAGATAACGCTGCCTTGTAACAAAGGCCCCCCCACCGCAAGTCAATGTCAGCCATTTTTATTGCTAATTACTCATCCAATTAGCAAGCAGTCACGCCCACAAACATCTCAACGGACGGCGCTGCTGATAACGAAGCTATTACGTCTCACCGTATTGGCGAATACGACGCGTACGCATCGTTTCTCACCTGTTGAATGCATCGTCCTTGCCAATTGCAGTCCACTATATCGAACATTTATAGTACAGGAGCTCGGTGTCAATCGAAGGGTTAGATTTTGTCTATTCGCGATAAATATAACATTACATATGCTTCGTTCACCACCAATAACATTGCATTCTGCATCTGACACAGATCTGCCTAAGTTATCAGATAATGCCGAATACAAATCAATCCACAAAAGAGATAAGAGACGCAGACTGTCTAATGATACCCATGATGATTTGACTTGTTTTAAGAATGAAATTAAAGAACTCCTCGAGTCTTTTACAGTGCAACAAAACGCACGTATTGAAATATTAGAAAAACAAATCAAAACTCATATCACAAACACCAACGAAGGCATTGAGGCTTCTATAAACTTTGTGTCAAACCAAGTGAAGTGTCTAGAAACGAAAATAAATCAGTTGGAAGAAGGCCGCCGAGTATTAGACTCTGATCTTATAAAATTAAAAGATCGATGCGAAAATCTACAACGCAACTTCTTAAAAACTTGCGTTGAAATAAGAAACGTTCCTAAACGTAAGACCGAGCACAAAAAGGACCTGTACGAAATAGCAAGTAAACTCACTGAATCGTTAAACATTACCTGTAACACTTCAGATATACGGGACGTTTATCGCATACCTAGTAAGCTAAACAATAGCTCCGGTGTGATTATTGTGGAGTTGTCAAACACGTTGCTCAAACAAAATCTGTTATCAGCAACAAAAAAATTCAATAAAAATAATTGCACCCCCTTGAATACTAATCACGTCGGTTTTGAAGAACCTGCAGCCCCAATTTTCATCTCGGAACAACTGACTGCATCTACGAAACGTTTATTTCACCTTGCCAGAGAATTTGCCAAATCTGAAAACTACTCATATTGTTGGACGACCAATGGCCGTATTTTTCTTCGTAAACAAGAAGGAGCTCCTCACGTTCTTGTAAGAAATGAAGCAGATATCCAAGCACTAAAAACAAACAAGTAATGTGATCCTTACTTAAGTTTATTCACTAGTTGTATTATCTTTAAGTTTCTATATTGTTTCTCTTTTTGTTTCTATATTCGATGTAACTGTAATAGCAATTACCACACTAAGACACTCTTTCAAATTCATCCTTACCTAATGCCATCAAACATGCAAGACATTAAATCCCTTAGCTTAGACCTAGATGATATGAAAGTTGCTAATTACGTTACTTGTGACATCAGTAAAGTATCAAAACATATAATAGATAATAACTCTCGGTTTAACCTTCTTTCTCAAAATATTCGTAGTATTAACTGTAACATGAATATTTTTTTAACACTACTACATAGATCTAAAATATCTTGGGACGTTTTAGTACTTACAGAATGTTGGCTTAACTCAGCACCATACATTCCCCCTCTTGATAATTACAACTACATATCTACCACGTTACATACAACACAAAATGAAGGGGTAGTAATATATTACAAAAATACCATGCATGTAACTCACGAAGAGGCTCGAATTATTGATGCAAACTCCATTCTATTAAAAGTAAATAATGATACGTGTATTATCGGAATTTATCGTCCTCCAAGTCAACGAAACACAAATAACTTCGTTAATTCATTAAATTCCTTACTACTAAAGTTAAATAGTTACAAGAATGTCATTATTTGCGGAGATATAAACATTGATATATCTCCAAACTCTTCTGATAAGAGATCCCATGAATACCTTAACATGCTGGCGAGTCATTGTTTACTGCCAGGCTTCACTACTCCCACTCATGGGCACACTTGCCTGGATCATATGATGATTAAATCCAAGTTAACACCTACATGTTTTATAATCGAGACCACAATAACAGACCATGAAACTGTCGCCATCAGCATAAACTTAACTCCACACAAAGACTGCACAATTACTGAAAGGCGCTGCGTAGACTACGCACAGCTCGACATAGCCGTGCAAAACATAAATTTTCACCAAATACATGATTGTAATGACGTTAACAAAGCAACGAACTTGTTGGTCAACAGTCTTACATCCAGTATCAAAAATAGCTCACAATCAAATTATACGCCAATACGTAAACGTATATTCAAGCCGTGGATCTCTAAAGGACTCTTGCGTTGTATGAAGCATCGAGATAATTTATATAAAAAATTAAAAAGAAAACCCGGGAACGAAACATTAAAATTAACATATAAGAGATACCGAAATTTTTGTAATTCTTTATTAAAAAAGGCTAAGCGAAATTATGAAAAACAACAAATAGAAAACTCAAGAGATAATAAAAAACAGTTGTGGAAAATTATTAAAGAAATAAGCGGCCGTAGTAAAAATATTGATTATTCAACGTGTCTTGTAAATCCCGAGTGTCCTGAACAAAGTATTAATGACGTGAATGGTTACTTCGCAAACGTCGGAAAAACCCTAGCTGAACAGATACAGGCCTCACCCTCTAGACTGAATACTAATCTTACCATATCCTCGTATAGCCCCCCAAATACCCTTGTAATGCTTCCTACTGACGAAAACGAAATTTCTACTATCATAAAATCTTTAAAAGATAATTGTGCAGTGGGTATCCATCAAATAACTGGCTCAATAATAAAAAGATACGCACAGCTACTTGTACCTCCTATTACACATATTTGCAACTTAGCTATATCCACCGGGATTTTTCCTACCGCTTTTAAAACCGCTCTCCTTAAACCTATTCATAAAAGTGGCCAGAAAGATCAAGTAAGCAATTTCAGACCAATCTCCATATTACCTACCTTATCAAAAATATTAGAACGCGTAATGAATTGTCGTCTTGTTAATTTTCTTGAATGCAATAATTTACTTTCACCCACACAATACGGCTTTCGACGAAAAATGTCCACCAATGATGCGGTGCACGACCTGATAAATTCTGTAGTCAATTCCTTAGACAACAGGAAAAAATGCCTAGCAATTTTCCTAGATTTGGCTAAGGCATTTGACACGGTCTCAATTCCACGCCTAATAACAAAGTTGGAATCAATGGGTGTAAGAGGTCAACCACTAAAACTCTTTCAAGACTATCTTACCCATAGAAAACAACGCGTAAAAATCGGTAAAGTAATAAGCGATGAGTTAACTACTGAATTTGGATTACCGCAAGGTAGTATAGTCTCGCCAACCTTGTTTTTGGTCTATATAAATGACCTCTGCCAACTGCATCTACACGGAGGCAAAATACTTGCCTTCGCAGATGACACTGCACTTTTCTTTAGTGGTAATAGTTGGGAGGATGTGTATATTGCTGCCCAGTCCGGCTTCAATCAAGTAAACTACTGGCTGCAAAATAATTTGCTAACCCTTAACGTTTCTAAAACAAACTACTTACCTTTTGGGATTAGGTCTAATCTCCTCCCCACTCCATTATTCACAATAGCAGCTCACACATGCAGCTCGAAATCCTCTGACTGCAATTGCCCTATACTTCAGAGATCTGAACAAGTTAAATATCTAGGAGTAATCATAGATCCCACCCTTAGTTTTAAGTCACACGTAGGAGCACTCGTAAGCCAACTACGTAAATTAATTTATATTTTTAGAACATTACGCCATATAGCTGACAAGAGAATTATAAAAATGGTCTATTACGCTCTATGTCAGTCGCTTATAGATTATTGCATTAGTTGTTGGGGTGGAATAGCCAAATCACACCTAATCGAAGCAGAGAGAGCCCAGCGTGCAATACTTAAGGTTGGAGCTGGCCTTACTTTCCGTTATCCCACCACTGACCTATATAAATACTGGGAAGTATTAACCATTAGACAGTCGTTCATTCTTCACACTACACTCAGAAAGCACTCCCAAATAACATACAATCCAGAACTTATAAAGGACAAACGTAGGATAGGCTCTATATTCCAAACACAATTATTTAATACATCACTAGCTCGCAAGTTCTTCTGCTATTTAGGCCAATACATATATAACCAACTTAACACTAAACTTAACATATACCCACTTAATAATTACCTCTGTAAACAAAAAATCTTTAATTATTTAAAATCCTTAGATTATGAAGAAACTGAGAAATTATTGCGATTAGTACAATAATTGTCCTGTTACCTGTGGTTACCATATTTTTTTCCTTCCGAACCTAACAAACAGACGACACTCAGTTCTAAAATTACACATTTACTCACCACGCGGCATTCATTCACTCACATACACTCTCTCTCTCACACACACACGCATAAAAACACACACACACACACAGTTTGCTGAATTGCTGTTACATGTAATTTTATTGTTATCTTTAAAAGTTAAAGTTCTATTGTAGTTTAAGTTTATCTTATTTAGTCTACCTTCGGGAGGGCACGGTGACCTGTAAATCAGATTTATAAAAATCTACATCAGGCACCGGGCTCTCACAAAGTAAGATTTGAGGTTTTAGATAAATTAAGAACTAAGAAAACACTATGTCATATAAACTTTGTGAGAGCAAATAAACGATTTTATTATTATTATTATTAATTGGACGAAATACGACGATGTTAGTTCAACATTTACTTTGCTTTGTAACTATATATGGTGGCATTGTCTCTCTTTTATCTATAATATTATTTTATTAGATCCACAAAATAGTCCGCGATGATATATATTTATCTCCCAAGCATAACCCACAGTCATTTTTTCTTTTACATATTAATAAAATTATGGATTATTTACGAAGTTATATTAGTTAGTAAAAACTGCTTCACACACTACAAAAAATAATAATATTGCAATACCGCCCAATTTATGTTGACCCCAACAGACCCCAAATTGTGTTGCATTTTGTATTTAACATAAAAAATATTATGCGAGAATTAGAATCTTCCCGTCCTTTGTCGTCGTACATCAATAGGATTGTCATGTAATGGATGCCATAGACACATAAAGACGATAACACAAACACCCAGACCCAGAGACAGAAATCCGAAGTCATTCACATGTTTATCCGGCCAGGAAATCTCTGTTTGGAACGTATATTATCTTAACTTCCTATAAAAAATAACAGATTTTGTGACTATCGAGCACATTGAAAATGATTCAACGAAATTCGAAAAATGTCGTTCTGATTTTTTGATGTTTTCAATAAATACCTTTTCCAAAACGAAAAAAAGAAACCGACTTCACCCCCAAAACATGAACTAAAAAGCATAAAACAACTCTTTAATAATTTTGATATCGTTGCCCTATAGTTTACTCTTACTATACAGGGAACTTTAACTATACTTTACGTGGTAAGGTGGGATCACTATGCCTTTAACGAGTGTATGCCCGAGCTAACGCCTTTTAGTAAAGGAATTTCATCATCAACTTAGCAACGTGAAATGATGATTTTCAGATCAGATGTAAATATGTAAATAAGTTATAAAAATGTTAATAGGATCCCATCATCAGTCCCTGATTTGGTGTTAGTGAAACCACCTCTAGAATATACCCTTTCAAACAAAAAGAATTTTCAACATTGTCAAGAGGATTTTTTCTCAAATTCTTGATATAAAACTTCGTTTCCAAAATACAAAAAAAATATTGAAAATTAATATAATATTTCGGCCGTAACTTTTTAAATTTTAGACTTTCTCCAATAATTCTGCTTGCATCTCGTAGCTCTTGTGAATACGCGTCTTTTGATCCTTTTTTGAATATCATATCTTTACAACTCTCACTATTTCGTGAAATCCACGCCTATACAGGAGCGAACGAAATACATTTTCAATGTCAAAATGCAATATTGACTTTAAAGTGAGATAGATATTACCATCTTACCTTTTGTGATCAAATCAGAATTTACCCCAAAACCCAGATCTTTACAATCAAAAAATAAAAATACATATTTTTTAATTTTGACACTCATTAACATGCATTTGGTTTAAAACGCTAAGCCCTTTCTGAAAGGCCGCAGAACCAGCCGCTACATTAAAAGCCCTAACTGGCCCTTTGTGGCACGGCCGCATTCTTTATTTACATACGCGAACAACTCGGAATTGTACAGGCGACTGAATTATTCAAAGGGTGAATAATGGTTTTACTCTCAAGTGCTCTCTATAAGCGATGCTACGTCATTATTTTGTAAATAAAGGTGCCTTCGAGGATTTCCTGCGATGCTTTATTTTTCTTTAAAGATCTTGTCGGCGATTGTATTCTCCATTGGGTCTTACTGTAGATTTATTATGTTACTGAGGCTTAATGCTAAAATTAAAATATTTATTTACTGTACAGACGACGTCACTGGAAACGGAACGCAAGCATGTCCGCGAGTTGGTTCGGGAGCGCCGCGCCGAGCTCACCGCCGCCGAGGACCAGATGTACAAGGCGTGTGGGACTCAACCTTACGAGACCACCCTCGCTAAGGTCAACGCGAACGTTGAAAAGTTGCAGGTATATCTTATTTTCTATGATTGTTTATTAAAAAAAAAAGACGGGAGGAGGGAGGATTCGTCCAGCTTTTGAATTTGTAATGCCGTGGTCGCACTATGTCACCATATTTTAAGTAACACAAGAGTTTACAATTCCTAGTATATATGTTACCGGCAATCTCTATGAATCAGGTATTCTATGCAATCCCTAGGCAATGTATAGAGCACCTGGGTCGTCCAGGCAATGTATAAAATAATGTAAGTATTATTTTATACATTGCCTACGTTACCTAGGTAATATATACAACCCCAGGTTTTGTATAGAATACCAGCAGGCCTACCGGCAATGTGTAAATTTAAGATATTTCTAATTTAATGGTTTTAAACCATCATTTTCAAGCCGACGAATTATTGTCAAAACTGAACTTTACCGTGTGGTAAAGTGAAAAGTGAAATTTGAACGGTACGCACAAAACGACCACCACGACTTTTTTCGCGGATATTTTTTTATTCGATATTATTTTTCAGTCAAATATTCTTGTCGGAGGTACTCTCAGTCTTCGTGCTGAATATCGTATTGGTGGTGGTCCACAAGTCAAGTAGGATTTCATATTCAACTTGAAGTTGATATACACATGTTTTTGGAGAAAAGGTTAAAAATTATTACGTGAAAGAAAACGCGAAATATAAATGTCCGCTTAACATTATCGTTAATGTACTGATTTTGATGATTCTATTTACTATTTCATATAGTTTGGATTTTTTAATGGTTTTGGACGTTTTTGAGCTAAATATTTAAACAAGGACTTTGGAGATCAACTCCTGAAAATCAAATTGTAAATATATATGGAAAGAGATGAAGGTTTATGGTATTTATGATTAAAGACGTGGAGACTTGACGCAACATAACTGTTATTGTCAGTCAATCGGTTGACCTCCGATCAAAGGTCTACAGGCCTCAAGGATTCCCTATTCTCCCGGGCAATTCTCAAATGGATCCTCATCCGAGATACCCACCTTGGGCTGCCAAGCTACAGTCCTATCACGGAGACGTAACGGTGGCGGCAAAATACGGTTACGGTCAAAACCATGGCATTGACGGCCATCATTTACTTAGCAAAAAGTCCTTAAAAATTTTCAGCTCTGAATAAAATATACATGCACATATACACGTAAATATATAGTTTGTTCACATGAAAACACTAAAAGTGATTTTTTTAATTTTCCATAAAAGAAATAACACCGACTTCAGAATATACAAAATGAAGAAATGAATGAATTATATCTTTAGTTCATATGTGAAATTCCTCGTCTCTTATACATTCTTTACTCTCTACATATGTACATGTCTTTCGTATCCAT
>DWJG01000072.1:0-11818 GCA_018248795.1 Ectomis octomaculata | reverse complement strand
GTTAGTTTTTTTGACCTGGGACAGTTCCCACATCCCACAAACCTCAAAATGCCTTCTCAGTATCACACTGTATGAAAATCATAAAAGTTCTACGCTTTTTAGTTGGTTTGTTGTGGGGTTGAAGTGGGTTTATTTTTTGTGAAACAGTTGTACTGATGTCCATGGACAACAGTGACCACTTACTATTAAATGGATTACATGCTCGTTTGCTACTTGTCAGATATTCGTAAAACATAAAGTTAAATAAAAACAGCTTTCTAAACCAGCGATGGTTGGCGACTCCTCCGGTGTTACAAATGTCCAGAAACGAAGGTGTATGAAGGTAACGAATTAAGATATTTTCAGCTCAACAAGGAGAAAGGTAATATAAACGAGGTGTTGTTCGTGGAGTGGTTTATTTGCAACTGACTTTAAGAAATACTAGCAGAAGGTAATAGGTATGTCGTTTCATATGTTATACACTTGTAAACTGATGTTATTCTATCAGGGTCGTCATACTATTAACCAAGATATATGGATTGGTAAGTAATTTGTATCGGTACTTGCAAAACATTTTATTTAATCAAAAACGCTGTTCTTTTTTTGCTTTTTTATACGATTGAAGTAGCACGACGAGCATGCAGCCCATCTGATGGTAAGTGGCCACTGCCGCCCATGATTGCTGTGACAAACCTCGAAAATGACTACTTGAAGGGATTATTAGCATATGTTAGCAGTAGGTGTTTGAGGGAAATTTAGTGGTTAAATTAGTCCTGTTAACATGTTACTCCATGTTAGTTTAACAAGACTACAGTTAGGTAACTGTAGTCTGGTTCGAGATTAGTCACTAATGTGCTGCTACTCTTGAGAATGAGTTGGACGCCTCTTTCATATATGGTCCCAGCTTGCTTTATATAGAACTGTTTAATGATATTGCTCCGAACGAACCGTAACTATACAGAATCTACCATTAGTATTATTGAGTTGGATTATTAGTATTATTGAATTCGAATAATGTAAAACATTTGTATATTAACGATGACTATACTTTGGGACTTGAAAGACGCAAGGTTTCGGGTTCGATACCAGTCAAAAAAGGAATTTTAATGATGAGGTTGTGCTTCTGTTTCTGCATTTCGATGTTTGCGTAGTCGTCTGTGTTCATGGAACACACTACACAGCATCTAAGTGTGGGCTATAAATGTTAAAAAGTATTAAAATTTTCATTTTATCTTATTTATTTGTAAGTGGAATATAGTTACATTAAGAAATACGACGTAGCATCTTGTAATGTTTTTCCCAGTCGCTTCCTAGTTATGTAACCACAGAAGAACCTTGGATTCCGAACAATGTCTAAAATATATTTACATTTGTGCTAACCGTTCATAAGTGGAACATTGTCACATACCAAGGAACATGACGTAACACGCAACACCGAAAGTGGTTTTAACTAACTAATTCCGCTATAAATTAATCGTTTCCGTTCAAATATTAAACACAATGCGTGTTAATTTTAATTAGCTTTATGGGGGTACATTTACAAGTTATGGGGGTTGGTGCCGACGAATATCTCAATCGCCGGGCTGTTAATAATTAATGGAACATTCTCAGCTCATCCACTTCATACAAAATATATTAAGTTTTGACGTAAACCTATGGTGAGCGATAATTTGCAATAAGGGCCCATTAGTGGGCCCTCGCCCCATTTCGTCGAATTAATGTTTAATAAGCGTTGCGAATTGTAGTTCGCTATCAACCCTTAGCTGTTCACTGTGATGTTGACCTCTGTTGAAAGCGAACTTCGACATTCGACCTCGGATAGTATTGCTTAGGGATATCTTTGAGATTTAAGTTGTTCAGGAGATTAGGTGTACTGCGTTTTTACATCACATTGGCTATGACATAGTTCTTCAAGTTAGGTGTGAAGAGGCCTCCTTCAAGGCCAGCGATGCATCGGTTCTCTCCTCTAGTGCTGCAAATGTTATTAGGCGATGGTGACCACTTACCATCAGATGGCCTGTCTGTCTTATCGCTAGGTCAAGATGAAAATTAGTACGCCATTCTGACCATGTGCGAATTTATTTCGAGTTTACACGCTTTAGAGATTTTTCATTTAGGGAATTAATCAAAGACGCTCTAAAATAACATCAACAAGAAGCTGGCCAGTTGGGATGACTTCGGAAAGACATGAAAGTAAATACATAACATGTCTATTAAAGCTTTTTTTAATTCTAAATGTATAGAAATAAATGAAATTGGAGTGTCTTTTTTGTAATATTAAAATAACCGCTTTTTACCAAATGCATATGTATGTATACACGGTATATATCACACGGTATACCAAACAGCACATTTACAATTTTTGTCTGACTGTCTGTCTGTATGTTTGTTCCGGCTAATCTCTGAAGCATTTTTTTTATTTATTTTAGATTTTTTTGTTAAAATTACAAGTACTTTTTATATCTCATACTTCTGTTAGTTAGTCCATATCAAAGCTTCAATGATAGAGGCACTATACAAATCTTCTAAACATACTTAAATCTTGACTGTATTTGCGATAAATAGTAAATAGCTGATTTACTTGATGCATTCACAAATCCGTGCAACTTTCACTCACGGATCATTTTTCAAAAAACATCGAAAATAGAATTTGCTTTATTTTGCACACAAAAACCCAATGATCACGTTCCGCGTACTTTTCTACGTCAATTTAAATTCTTTAATTTTTTGCTACAATTTTCTGCCAATCCAATTTATTAATGGCCGGTATTCGGTAGCACTCACATCAGAACGCTCAATTCATCGTATGCGGTCACTCAATAATAATAAAAAGGTCCACCAATAGACATTCGGCTCACGTACGATCCCGCTTGTCGCCGCACCTATTGCTGAAATTGATATACATTAGCCATTTACAACGTCTTCTGCAGTCCATCTGACCTTTACCATGACGCTATAAAGTCCTCTTTAGCACGAACAGAGATCAAACTTCTTTGTAAGCGTATTGACTGACCAACTACGATTGGTCTCTTGATTCATATACAACTACCAACTGGAAGGGTCGCTCTGAACTGGTAATGGGCAAGCTTTTTGCTTCTTGACCGTGGTATTTTATTTCTTAGCGTCTCTGGACGCCTGGTACCAATTGCTGAGGAAATATTATTAAGTATGAAAGCGGGGGACGTCCGAGATGATAAAATAAAAAAGAGATATGTGTACTTAAGTGGTGGGATATGCTCTGTGACAGACAGTCGCCGGTCGTATAGATTTTTTTGTCTATGATCAACGTGTATTGTATCAATGAGATAATGATACAAGACACGTTGACCATAGACAAGAAAAATCCAATTTTGTATCAATAAATTGAATAGGTACTTGTTTGTAATAAATAAACAAAAAACAAATATACAAATCCCTACTATTAATATAAATGCGAAAGTAACTTTGTTTGTCCGTCTTTTCTTCACGTCTAAACCAATGAACCGATTTAGATGAAATTTTGTACAAAGATAGTTTGAGGCCCGAGAAAGGACATACCATAGCTTTATTACCAGAAATCCCACTGGAACGGTAACTATTTGGTATTTTTAAAACCATACCACGCGGGCGAAGCCGCGAGCGAAACCTAGTTAATAAAATATAAACCAAAAAACAATATTACGATAAAAAGTAAATATGTTGTAATAAGCATTTGAGAAAGACATAAATGTACATACATCAGAAAAACTTTTTTCTAAGGCACGAACAAAAAATTACTAACTTAATTATAAATAAATGTAAATTAAAATTATGAATTAATCGCTAAACATAATTAAATGAAAGTTTCTTTGAACAATCTACACTTTGTGGCACTAGATTGCCTAAGATAAGCCGAGAACACGACGAGGGCGGCGTTAGGGCGGCACCGCATCTACTACATAGATATATCGCTTATATCTGATTCACACAGATACGTGGATATCGCCTATAGGTATAGGTAATTCTGTGTATAACAGAAAACGCGTCGTATAAATAGGAATAAAAATGGTTTAAGTTCTTAGACGCAGTTTTTGTAAGACCTTAATATCGTTTAAATGAATATATAAATAATATCGTTGAATCATCTATCAATCCATCCATCAGCCTTTCGAGGTCCACTGTTGGATATAGGCCTCCTCTAAACGGTGCCATTCCAACCGGTCCTGTGCCCTTTGAATCCAGCTGTTTCTCGCTATCTTCTTAAGGTCGTCAGTCCACCGAGTCGGAGGGCGAGCTGGTCTCCTTTTACGTCCCCAACGATTGTCGGTCCTCCGGGCGATGTGTCCAGACCATTGCCACTTCAGCCTGCTAATTCTGAGAGCTATGTCGGTAACCTTAGTTCGTTTACGGATTTCTTCATTACGAATTCTGTCTCGTAGCGATATACCAAGCATAGCTCTCTCCATAGCACGCTGAGTGACCGTGAGCTTCCGGATAAGGCCTACGATGAATGACCACGTCTCAGCACCATAGGTCATCACTGGCAACACACATGAGTCGAATAGTCTCAGGCACTGAGGAATTTTGGACGAGAAGATATTCCGTAATTAAAATCTTCTTAAATCCTTACTAAATAAGATTTAATAAGAAATCTTCCTTACTAGTTTCAAATTACGTATTTCAATAAAATTTCTTATTAAAAACTTAACAGGACTGGCAGCATTGCACCTATAATTCTGCCTGTCTCAATAAATAAGGACAATAATGATTAAATTAAATATTATCGTGGTCATAATACAGTCATTTACAAGAAGATTGAACCGGATTTTTATCAATATGATCATTGATTTGCCGGTTTAACATATTGTGGTAATTGTCGTCTTTTACATTTACTACAAAAATATCGTAATGTTTCTAATTTTATTACAGTGACACGTAAATTATTTCTTATTTCCCTTCGCATTTTCCATTGTCTATATGTATGTATATTGTTATAAATTTAATAATGTATGTAAATATAGTAATTACTTTCGTGTACTGATGAACAGACAACACAATTTTTTACTGAATGTTAAATTCTTATCTACACGTACCAATGGGTATCGTAACGATAATTTTATATCGCGAACATAATTCGTAAAGCCAGCTTTGTGGCTGATCCGCCGAGCGCACTGTCTCCGGCGCCGCGGTCGAGAACACCAGCGCTAACTATAGTTACGGGAGAAATTTATCTACGAAATAAATAAACTGTTCACATAATAGGTTGAACGAGGAAAAGGAGAAGGCTCCGTGTCTGTCGCAAGAAGCAGAATCCACGGTCAAGATGTGGGGTGTGCAGCGGCGCATCGCGCTCGACATCCTGTTGGCGTGCTGGGGGCTCGGCACCTGGCTCGGCGTAAACGGACTGTACGTGCAGCTGCCGCTCCTGGTCGACCGCCTGCCCGAGGGCTGGGCGCTGCCCTCCTACATGGTGCTCGCCGTGCAGTTCGCCAACGTCGGCCTCGCCATTTATGCGCTGTTGAAGTGGCTATTTTCGCGGGTAACCGATGCGACGTACATCTACGGCTTACTCACGATAGGTACGCTCGCGCTCGCGCTCAACGCGTTCCTCTATACGGAAACCGCGATGATAGGCGGCTCGGAGAGGTCGGTGGCGTTCCTCGCGCTGACGTTCTTTGCGGCGCTCGTCGGATGCACCAGCTCGGTGCTGTTCTATCCGTACATGAGGCACTACCGGGACGTCTACTTGTTCACCTACCTGGTCGGCGAGGGCCTCAGCGGGTTCATACCTAGCATTCTCGTGCTGATTCAGGGCATCGGCGGCGAACCAATCTGCGTCCCCTCGCCGGACAACTCTACTTTCGAGGCGATATACCCGCCGGCGCGGTTCGGCACTACAACGTTCCTGCTCATGCTGGCCGCGCTCTCCGCGCTCAGCCTCGTCAGTTTCGCGTTCGTCGACAAGTGGACGGCGTTCCATTCGGAGCGCATGCGGCCTGCGGAGGCCGCCAAGGAGGACGAGGCGTCGGCGCCGCGCGAGTCGCTCGTGCGGCCGACGTGGATCGCGGTGCTCGCGCTGATGGCGTGGCTGAACGCGCTCATGAACGGCGTGCTGCCGTCGGTGCAGACATACGCGTGCAAGCCGTACGGGAACCGCGCGTACCACTTGGCGGTGGCGCTGGGCACGATGGCTAACCCCGCAGCGTGCCTGGCGGGCGTGTGGCTGCCGCCGCTGCGGGCGCGCGCACTCGGGGTGCTGCTGATGGCCGCCGTCGCGCCGCTCGCCTTCGTGCTGGCCGCCGCGCTGCTCAGCCCTGCGCCACCGCTGCACACCACCGCCGGCGGCGAGGCACTTGTGGTGAGGAAACCCTTTATATTCAATTACCCGTTCGTCTCGTTATGTTACAATAACAATAACGGTGCAATTAGATTTTCACGGCGTGAGCTTCATTGAATTCCACCGCATCAACAACGATAGCACGTGCGTCTCCAATCCGAAATCCCGACGATTTTTTAAACCGACTTCAAAAAGGAGGATATAATTTTTTTATATATTTGTTCACCGATAACTTCGTCAATTCTGCACCGAATTTAATTTTTTTTGTTTATTTTCCCGTGGAGGTTCCAATGCCTTTCCCTCCACAGCACACTTGGGGACGATATCTTAATTATAAAAGAGTGACTTCATGCTTTTAGTATGTTTACTGTGAAGTTGAAGGCGGTTCCTTTTTATGAAAGAGAGTTATTTTTTTATGCTTTTGTGAATTTCGCCGACCGATACCGAAACGGAATTCAAATTATAATTCAAAAGTTTTTGTTAATTATAAGGTATATTATAACATCTTTTTCGACAATTCAATTATTTATTAATCGACCTCGATCGGGTATTTCAGTTAAATGTTGGGCGTGGTGTGTTATATGTGTGCGTGCGGTGCGTGCGGTGCGTGTGTTGCAGGTGGCGGCGTGGGTGTCGGTGAGCGCGGTGGCGTCGTACGCGCGCATGTGGGTGTACGCGTGGGTGCGGCGCGGCGGCGCGGCGGGCATGCGCGCGTGCGGCGGCGTCACGCAGGCGGGCTCGGCGCTCGGCTCGCTGGTGCTCTACCTGCTCGTCAACCACACCGCGCTCTTCGAGCAGCCGCTCGTCTGCGCGACCGCCTCCTAGTGAACCGTATCGGCTCGATTGCGCAACTTTTCGTGGAGCGATCGAATAAAACTATAAAATGACGTACGTGCAGATAATGCTTCGCTGAACTCTTTTACGAACGCAGTTCGGTCGGCCGGCCCGAACTGACTGCATGACTACACACTTTTAGGAAATTCAAACGAACCAAATATGTGAATAAGGTAGTGGGCGTAAGCGCTTACACGCAATAGGTAAGGCTCAGTTCCTATCGACCAAAACTCGACGTAATGTACTTGACCTCATGAAGATACTTGCTACTTAATCGGCACGCGAACGCTACGCGTCTCGCGACCTAATTTGATTTTAAGAAACCTTCAAGTTTGATCCCATTTAATATATATGTCTTAATGTATAATAACTATTACGAGTTACACCAGGATGTCTGCAACTTCAGAATGTTTTGCCTTCTTGCGAAACATCCAAGGCCCGTGTACTGTTATTAATTTAATAAAAAACTTTCATATCCTACTTAATACTTATATAACGTAAAGTGAATGTACTTTCTTAATCTCATTTACTTTAATACTTTAAATTCATATTAATATGACAGCTTTATCAAAATTTACTGACTGTTAAAGAGATTAATAAAGTTGTAGTACTTAAAATATACTACTTAAAAATATATTTATTTGCATGCAATTTTTATGCATATATTTTGACGAATTTCAAAGCGTTGCATGAGATTGGTAAAATTATCTAATCTAATAGTGTCTAAATTATCGACTCCATATTTAATTCTGATACACGTTAATAAACTTCGGTTGTTAATCAAGTATTAATTAAGTATATTTCATTTTAATCCAAAAGTCTCAAAACTATGTTATGAGTTGTGTGTTTTACTAATTTAAGTAATAAAATGACTAATATGTAAAGAATTTTTTTTTAATAATAGTTTATTTCCCCTGTTGAAATGTGCTGTTTGTGCTATAACTAGGTTTCAATACAACGTAAATACTTATATACACACTTTGTGTATGAAACTTCTGGTTAATTCGTATAAGCAATTGTGTAAGAACATTAAACAACGTGTGCATAGTTCCATACCAACTTGCAACTTTACACACGTATGTAACATTATAGTTATATTTCCGTGAAAATATACCTATTACGGTTGAAAACTCGCCGAAAATATCGATTTATGTAAATAAGGGATTTTTTTTTTATTTATTATTAAAGTTGCCATATACACTTTAAAATATATGCAATGTACATATCACGAACAGAAACTTCAGTGGTAGGCCCCGTTAGCACTCCATGGTTTATGCTACAAAGGTTAATAAATACTTGCTGGTTTATAAATATTTTCTATGTATTTAAAAAAAAATCAGGGCAATAGTTGTATAGTATAGAATACATACATATATATATCATCTCCTACATAATGGTGAAGTGGCCCGCAAGCGCCAGGCGGCGCCACGTTCGCGGACAAGCTTATTTAATAAACAAAGTCTGATGTGTATGTATGTTTGTAATAATAATGGGTATTTTGAGAAAATACAATTATTTCACAACCGTTTTTTATATTTTGTTTTACTTCACGGTATTAAAGTATGTAGCCTATTTACGCATATACATATATTATTTATGTTTGAATAAAGACGTTTTACTATGTATATTTTAATCATTGTAATGTAATAATTGATTGAATAAACACTTTTTTCTGTACTGTAGTAGGATAATATTCAATTACGTTGATATGTATTAATACGGTACGTATAGCGGTTGCTATGTCATTGTTGTGTTTTAAGTGTTTATATGGCAGAATGTATTAACGTTATCCACGTACATTTTATTACTCTGGTTTTTGTGTAACAAAATCAAAATAATAATAATAACAGCGATTAATTTATGACTAAAATTTGGCATTATATTTATGGGCTCGTCTAGTTATGATTTTCCTTATAGTCCTGTTTTTGTTACGTCCAAGGATTTTTTATACCCGACATTTATACTTAATCATGTATTTTTTTTCTTTCTTAGCTTAATTTGTCTACTTATTTTAATTTCTTAATTTAATTTGCATTTGCACAAATTGTAGTTTAATTTAGCAAATACGTAGAAATATTCCAGTTAAATCTATATTTGTTATACACAGGACTCTGAGAGTGGTTATATTTTATTTGTATAGTTTAGTTACTGATAACGAATTTTATTGAAATGTTGACGAAGAAGTATTGAAATAGTTGTGCAATTATAGTTTTGTGTTGGTTGTGTGATAATAAACATTGTTACGCGACGTTGCGGTCTCGATAGTCCGATATGATCTGAAGGACAATAATAAATTATATATTGTTAATACTGACTTGGAGTTTTACTTAACGCCTAACGCCTTGGAGTTTGACTAACGTCTTGGAGCTTGATAAGGCGATAGAATAGACCCTAGACGTCCGCCAGAAGTGTCCACGTGTAACTCCATGGAGATGTACGTGGGCAGCGGCGACCAGTTAACAGTAAGAGCGCTTGGTACACATTTTGCTCTAAAATTTATTTTAAAAAAGGCTGGATCGATTTTACGAAGTATTAAAGTAAAGACGAGTGTCACATATTACACCTCGTAAGTTTGCTGGAGGTACTAAATAGCAAAAACTTTAGTTAGGTCCATGGTCGTTCCTCAATGTGGACTACATCAGTCCACCATACTGATGTAGTATAATATATTCCAAACCCATATATGAGATCAGGCCAATACTGCCAATCCACACGTACCTCTACAGTACATAATGGTAGAATATATTAATCTGGGGTCGACATATCGCCTTATTTATTTATTTATTTATTTATAGAACCACCAACAGAAATACATGTGAGAGAATTGCACAGCAAAAATATAAAGTCTTGGGTTGCTATTTACACGTAAATCCAATTATAGGTAGTTACAGCATGCAAGATTGTTGTACGATAACGCAATCTGATAGATAAAAAAGACTATATAACTTGTATTAAGTTAGTATTTTTTTATACTATTAAATATTTTTTTACTTAGAGACATACAACCCCTCAATGTTAGAACTAATTGCACTAAATGTACCTACTTGCATACAAGCTCTACGCCTATAACTATTCGCCGTACCCGCGTGTAGTCTTACCCGGGTGCCTTAACGGTTTGGTAGTAGACTGGGAACCTATTGTTGATATTTTTTATACGCCCTTTGTTGTATTGCGGAGGGCGACGGGTGACTAAATTAAAAAGCTCAACGAATATATTGGAGAACTAAACTTATTTCACTTAAGTTTAAACAAGTGTATAAATGAAAGTAAATAATTAACATAATTTTTATTATGCACTAACAATTATATTATTACAAAACTGCCTTTATGAATTTACGCGGTGCGATGGATTATTTCGTACCGTTCCTCAACAGTAGGTCTGTTAAGGGCTGTAATGAAACTATTGGGATCGTTTATATCCTAACTATGCAATAATTTATTTACACAAAAAGTGGTTCCTATGATCATTAAATGAACGTAACTATTTTTCGAATGGATAGGACTCATGCAAGGAAATAAGTACAAGGCGATTAGCTGTTTGAACTGCAATCAACTTCCGTAATACGTCCCCAACTGAGCAAACATCGTTAATGTAATGTAATAACTCAGTATAGTTCGTAAAGGCGATGTTTCCTTTCTAACATAATAAAGCAAGGTATTTTCCGTGTGTAAGTAATTATTTTGCCTTAGGAATGAGATATGCACACGCAAGATAAGAAATAGACTTTTTAGTAATGGATTAGGTACTCGAAGTTACTCGTATGTCGATGATTATAATGAGTGAATATATCTTTCAGTTTATCGACAAACGGTAGTTTGTCGATAAACTGTCCCTTAACTTTTCTTTGAATAAAATATTATTGACAACTTTGTAAATAATTGTGAATTGCAAACAGAAGTCTATGAGTTTCAGTCTTCGAGTGAGAACGTATTGAGCTATGGATTTCATCAATTTCATTATAATATATTTTGCTTCTAAGAATTTGTCGTTATTAACTGCCTTTGTTTGTTGGAAACCGGGTAAATATATTGTACTGGCATATCCTAATTTCGATTGAAATTGTTCATGGGATCGTCAATCGGCGTCCGTGTTGTTACTCTTAATTAAAATGTTTTTGCCTGCAATCAATTGTGAACTCAATCGAAATAAGAAAAGTTCAGTAGAGATTTAAGTGAGTCGCGGTCCTCGTTTGCCTTTTACGTATATACGTAAATTATAAGTAAATGAATAAAACTTTCTTTTTTTCACGGTTAAACCTAATAACCCTAAATCTATATTAAACCCTAGGTGGTCGACCTCATGTAGAGTTTATCCTATCTGTGGTTGAATACGCATGTTACAAACTGAAAGAAAATAACTGGAAGAAACGCCTGAGAGATTTTCCGAAAAAAATAATTTAAGTTATGTTAAGTCCTTTAATTCGCACTTGGCTAGCGCGGTGCTCCTTTTGAGAAGAGACCTGTGCTCAACGTTAGAACAATAGTGGCTTGCACTGACGGAAGGTACATTAATAAATATGTGTGACAGAGACGGTATCGGAGCTGGCGCGGCGCGGTGCGGCGGCGGGGCTGCGCGTGGCGGTGGCGGCGGGCGGGCGGCCCCCCCCCCCCCCCCCCCCCCCCCCCCCCCCCCGGGGGGGGGGGCCCCGCCCCGCCCCGCCCCGCCCCGCCCTTGTTTTGGGTAAAGGGGGCGTTTAAAAAAACAAAGTT
>DWJG01000071.1:0-11867 GCA_018248795.1 Ectomis octomaculata | reverse complement strand
GGTAGAAGGTGACAGTATTGCAATGTACTGTCGCTGGCAAGATCCCGAATGGGGCACTGCATAAGAGGACTTTGGTGTGGTCCGCTGGAGATCCCAAAGTTCTCTTAAATGCCGTGGTAGGCAACCGAGGGGTTTTAGTGCGGTAAAAATCCCACATAATCTAGTGTCTCTCCCAAGGCACCCGGGTACCTTTTGAAGATTTCCCCCCGTAATCAAAAAAAGGGGGCTGGAAATTGAATCATGAAATATCTGGATCAATCTATCTCTAATTAGTGATAATTAATACAAAAATGCCTCAAAACAAATCTGATTACATTAACAACTTTGAACATCTTTCTTGACGTACCGTAATCCGCTGTTCACATAAATTCATCAGAAGATTTCTTTTATGGTGTATCAGCTGCGACGAATAAATCAAAATAGAGCGATTATCCCGGCTTTTTATACAAGGAAACTAAAATGGGAAATGTAAATATTGTATAATAAAAATAAATATTACAAAACCGACTTCAGGTCACAAGCAACGAGGAACTATAAAGCCAGCAGGTAGAACCTGTATACGGTCGTTCGAGAAGGGTGGTACCTTCACCACACGCATTTCCTCGTGAAACAGATGTTTAAAAACAATTTGTGTTTCTGTTGGAATGGTGTGGATGCCGTAGCACTTACACACGGGGCGTGCATCTTAGTGCTTAAGAGTAGCAAAGCATTTGCGACCAACCACTAATAGTACTAGCGGGTACTAATGTGTATATATGACTATGGCCCATGCTAGAACTTCCTGTGCCTTGGATTCCACGAACACAAAAGCTTAACATAGACCTATGTATGTGTAGTAATTCCTTATTGTTTGATTTAAAGTTTTAATTTAATGTTTTTGTGTTCAAGTCTTAATGATTCCAATGTTTATTTATTTTTATGTTCTGTAATTTTTGTTTATTTATTTTTATGTTCTGTAATTTTTTATATATTGTTATCCATTTAGTGATTTAATGTGTGAATGTAGTTTGTGCCTATAATTGAGGTGACATTTTACGTATTATTACTATCTAATTTTAAGTTAATTTTGTTTTAGTTGATGTCTACCTTGTTGGCGCAACCAAATGAATAAATAAATTGGTTCAATGGTTTAGGTGTGAAGAAGAGACAGACAGACAAAGTTGCTTTCGCATTTATAATATTAGTAGGGATTATAATATTATGTCATTTATGTTCAATAGTAAATAATGTAAAAATAATAATTCATAATAATTGCATTTATTAAACGGAAAATAATGTAATTATTTACGAAATCACATTAGAAACCTCAAAAATGTTCAGTATTTATCTACTTTATATTGAATGTTATTTATAAACATATAAACCTTTCTCTTTAATCATTTTATCTATAAAAAACCGCATCAAAATCCGTTGGGTAGTTTTAAAGATTAAAGCATACATAGGGACAGACAGAAAAAGGGACTAATGAGGTAAATGTAGTGATATAATACTTTTTATATTTTATAGGAGCAGTCCAGTCCGAGATATCATCAAATCAAGAAGAGAAGAAAGATACTTCAGTTAAACAAGAAGACCGGGATGAGATTACAACAATATATTTAAAAAATGAGTATCAACCAGAAAATTCCTTCAAATCAAATAATGATGTGTCAGTTAACAATGTACCAATTAAAGTTGAACAATGTGTACCAACTTGCAAATTAAATGTGGATGTATGCTCTTACACACCTACCAGTGGTTTACATTCGACAAGTCACTTAAAGGCTTGTGGTTCAAGTAATTCTGATTGTAATATACGTGACTATAATCGTACTGGTGAAAATCATCATACTGGTGAAAAACCATATATATGCGACGTGTGTAAAAAAGGTTTCAGAAGTAAGAGTAATCTAAAACAACATTTGGTAACCCATACTCATGTTACACCATATACTTGTAATGTGTGTATGAAATCTTTTAAAAGAAAAAGTGTCTTGAAGATTCATTTGATAACACATAATACTGAGAAGCCATATTCGTGTACCGTATGTAAGGAAAGTTTTAATCAAAATGGTGATTTGAAGAGACATTTGAGAATACATACGGGTGAGAAACCATATTCATGTGATGTTTGTAAGCAAGGTTTTAGTCAAAAGAGTAATCTGATGACACATTTGAGAATACATACTGGTGAGAAGCCATATTCATGTCATGTTTGTAGTAAAGGTTTTAGTCTAAAAAGTCATTTACAGAGACATTTGCCGATACATACTGGTGAGAAGCCATTTTCATGTCATGTTTGTAAGCAAGGTTTTAGTCTAAATTGTGACCTGAAGACACATTTGAGAATACATACTGGTGAGAAGCCATTTTCATGTGATATTTGTAAGCAAAGTTTTGGCCGACAGAGTAGTTTGAAGAGACATTTGAGAATACATACAGGTGAAAAGCCATATTCATGTGACGTTTGTAAGCATGGTTTTAGTCTAAATGGCGACTTGA
Source organism: Ectomis octomaculata (assembly GCA_018248795.1). Taxonomy (NCBI): domain Eukaryota; kingdom Metazoa; phylum Arthropoda; class Insecta; order Lepidoptera; family Hesperiidae; genus Ectomis; species Ectomis octomaculata. The sequence continues at coordinate 9,386 of DWJG01000071.1, read as the reverse complement.
AGAGACATTTGAGAACACATACTGGTGAGAAGCCATTTTCATGTGATTTCTGTAAGCGAGGTTTTAGTGATAAGAGTAGTCTCAAGAGACATTTGAGAACACATACGGGTGAGAAGCCATATTTATGTAATATTTGTAAAAAAGGTTTTAGTCTAAATGAACATCTAAAGAAACATTTGAGAACACATACTGATCAAAATGCATACTCTTCTCATGTGTGTAAGCAAGATTTTAGTGAAAAATGTAATCTGAAGACACATTTGAGTACACAGACTTAAGAAGCCAAATTAATGTTTTGTTATTAGAAATGTTTTGGTCTAAAGAGAGGTCTCAAGACACATTCCTTAGTGATGATTAAGTGTTGTAAGTTTCCCGTTGTCGTGTTGAAATGTAAGAAAACACGATACATCTGCCCATAATTTTTGAGGATTTCCTTCGATTTCTTTGGGATCCAATTATCAGACGCTGATACGGTGGTAGGTTTCAAATGAAAATAGAATCATGAAAATCGGTTCACCCAGTTCAAAGTTATGAGATAACAAACATAAAAAAATAGAGTCGAATTGAGTACCCCCTCCTTTTTTGAAGTCGGTCAAAAACAATACCATTTCCATTTCCATGAATTCCTAATTTACTGACTTTTTTACCGAATTTGTCATAGAATTATTATTCGTATAGTTGAAAGTCTAAACTTTTTACAGTAAACAGTCGATTTAAAAATAAAGCGATAAAGAGTTAGGCCATCAACCAAGACCGAATGCTCGTATGTCGAACTCCGTATGAAAACACGACGTTATTTTTGTTGTAACTGTCCCCGAAAGGTCAGCATCTTGCTACCTTTTTCGTTTTATTTTTGCTGACACCAATTGGCAAAGCACTTTTAAGGAACTGGACAGGTTTGTGCAGATTAAGTTCGCAGATTTTAAAGTCGCAAAACCGGTTTTACCTTATTTAATTTGATAGGACCAAATCAAGATTGAAATTACTTTGATATGATTTAATCATCATAAGTAATTGAGTAAAATAATATGTAATTAACTTCTTAAAAATGTGAACGCGTGTATTGATTTATGACATGTAATAAATTAAAAATAACTTATTGTGTCAAAGTAGAGTCATACACATAATTTATTGCAGAAGTCAGGTAGCATTATATTGTAGTCGACGAATATAAGCTGTCGAAGTTAGGAACTACATAATAAGAAAACTTTAATTGGATGGTTCTATACTACGTTAAGTAAAAGTTTCTGGGTTTGTCTGCAAATATGACACATCATTCCACTTCGCATACTCGCTCGTCGTTGTTTAATTGCGTCCGTAACAAAGAAAATGCTGGGTCACTCATTTATATGAAGTATAATTATTTAGGCTCACCCTCCGAATGCCTACCCTCATATCTTACATCAATGTTTTCCTTTTGTATATGAATAAAAATAAAGGGAAAAGCGGGAGGGTTGGCTCGCATTCTTTGTGTTATTCCTACAACAGAAGGGTTGACGTGGTAATACTGCCTACATCCACAGCTCGTGTGCCACCTGTAAACGAAGGCGCACGGCATTATAAACTTTATGCCCTTTTAATAACCTAGGGAATGGTATGCCAATTATAGCAATAAAATCCGAACAGACTCGAGTCAGCTGTCGTTGCCCGTATCGCATTCAGCTTACTTGTGCAGTTCACATTCTTAATTCCGTTTTAAGTGAAATCTGACTCTTGATCACGTTTATTTGCCATGTTTGCTCTCTAACGTTGTGAAATTATAGCTTAAACACTTAGATTGCATTATTTATATAACAACAAGGTTCGGACTACGTTCGCATTTACGACAGTAATATGCTAACCAATCTATAATTATATGCAGTTTGAGCCACTTTTATTACTGACAGTTGATATTGGTCTGCATGAAATAAAAACATACAGAAAGTATGAATATTTAACTCAATGATTATTTGGTAAAATATTGCTCAATATGTAAAATTGATGGAGACTGCAAATCCTTGGAAACTTTTACAATTCTATTTTTCGAGGCTATTATGTAACCACAAAGTAGCGCCTAGATTTTGAGACAGTTTATAAACTGTTGTGTGTATGTTATTCTAAATATCGAGTATAAAATAAGTCCTTATATATTTCATAAAATATTAAAAAGGTGTATTATTAAACAATGACCTCTTCCTACAAATGATTTAAGAAAAATCTCGTTAAATACAATACTTAAACAAAAACGGAATGCAAATAAAAAGCAACAAAGAGAAAATAAAATATTCTATACGTTTATGAAAGGAATCAGCTGCTCAAGGGAGTCTCCCGCGTGAGAATAAATAAATCGAGAGAAAATAAATAGGGGATGTTTGGTTCGGTGCGGCTCTCCTTGGCATGGCAACACCCCGGGAGCGGAAGCTCGACCGTTATTAGACTTAACAGCAACGCTTTAATCAAAGGCCTTTATTTAATAATAGATAACATTTGACATTTAAACCATATTTATCTGCGATGTGTTATCGCCGATAACGAATCTTATTTGATTCTTTTATCTCTGCAGCTATCACGAATGTAGAGCGAGACTCTACAAATATATTCCAAGTTGTTAAGATAGGCAGAGTTAAGATTAGTTCAATGACAATCATTTTGTAGAGATGACTGCGCAAAATGGAATTTCAAAACAAATGGACTCTTGTGCCTATAAATAAAGAATAACTAATCAAAGTTTAGCCCTCGGGTTTTCCTCAATTCATGGGTGACGACGTAAACAGGTTGTGGGTTGGGATGTGGGCGGCATTTTTATCTCGCTCCCCGACTCACCCCACCGCGTCTAAATTGTGACATTTTCCTTTCAACGCCATTCGCAGTTCAATAATATTTCAGCGGCACGATATTCAAAATTAAACGTTCTTCGTAACAGCTTTATTTTATGAGCTCCGCATTATGAAATTTACAGTTAACTGCGTCGCTGAAATTCCGCTATATTAAAATTTTACTTTGCATGAGATTGTTAAAACTTCTTTAACGGTACTTTAATTCTAAATTTTTATTCTAGGACTTGTGTCATAATACATATTGTAACTAAATGATAAAATATGATCTACTTTGTCTACTTTTAGTCTCTATCCATTAAATATGTCGAATCATAAGTAACTACTAACAATTAAGAACGGAAACAGCCGTACGAGACTTTAACCCAAAATCGAAAGTGGTGATCTATTTCATTATTCGGATTCTTGGCAGGCGCGAGACTGCGGCACTGCGATACGTATTTTAAAATGGTTACATGCACATTTCGCTAGATATCCGATAACGGCAGGCAACGTAACGTGTCGAAACATTGCTTGGCATGTATCCAAATTACCGAACAGTAGCTTGGCTGCAGTTTCTAAGGAAAACCCTTGATAACCTGCAGTTAAGCGTTAATGGCAGAGGGCTTAATGCGGCTGTTTTGAATAAGCCGGGGTAGGGGGCGGCTCCCCATCCCTAGTGGCCTGGCTGCCACCACTGGGGAAGATTTGGCCACTTCGCTGCCGGTGATCTATGGCGGTGTCCCGACACCCGGCCATTACATCCTGCTGGATATTGATATATCGTTACTGTACAACGAACTTTAACTTGCAATAAATTCAAATAACCTTGTCATCAATAAATATTATCGTTGACTTTCCTTTAAATCTATAAAAGCATACGGTTCACACAGGAAACAAAGTTATTTAACTAAAATGTCAATAACGATATAACAGACCTTTGGCCTTTTTATATTGTGATTTATGTATCATAAAGGAAAATTGTTTCTCAAAATAAGTTTTGTTTTGCGTTAAAACCTACTAACTAACTAAACTACGCGAAAAAAGACGATTATAGTAAAACGAACAGCCTTTAGGCCCAAGCTTCCTCTCGATAACAATGGAGTCATTGTGCTGGTTGATTTGATTAGCGAATTAAGGCGCATAGGGCGTCGACGTCGTGGCGACCGATCACGACTTTCTGATCTCACGCCAATGTCTTCCCAAGAACACTTAGCTACAACCTGTTTTGATAACAGCTTTAAATATCGTTATGTAGGATGAAGCACAAAAAATCTCGAGACAATAACCTTTACCGAAGGATGCTCCTATCTTAATGACATCGGAATATTCATTAGTTTCTCGTTATATAAATTAGCTTTGTTCTTAGATTTATCGGTGACACAGACGAATTTAGATTTAAGTTATATTTTTTTCAGAATTTTGTTAATATTGACCCTAGTAGAAGGTCCACCCCTTTGTGTAAATGACGAAACAGTAAAGTGTCACGCAAACACACTAATAAAAACTGTTTGTATCGATTGTATAAGTAATGATTCGGGGAAACGCTTACGAGATTTGAAAAATCTGAAAGGTATATAATGTCTACCAATTTGCATTTGGCCAGTCAAACGGATTAGTAAAAAGATAATTAGTAAAATCGCATTATATTCCACAGAAGTACAATTTCAGCATAAAAACTACACAGTATCGAACTTCGGTATCAAGCAACAATGAATTGAATCGACAGGAAGCACGGCTGCAATGCTCGCAGCTGTTTTAATACAAATGTTACCATAAGGGCCATAGCAGTAACGATTTGTGAATGTTTCTAGCCAATCGATCGTTTTTCGTGCTTACTGCATTTGAAGGTTTTAATACAATGTATTCGATCAAAGAGATATATACGTATTTGATGAAGATCCAAAGGTTAACGAAATTTATATTGAATTTTACAAATATTCTTTAGTATCTTGTCATTATGTATGTATATCAGAAGTATCACTGAAAAGGAGTCTTGAATGCAGTTACCGTTCAATAAATCTTATAAACATATCATGGAACGTCGCATTTGATTATAAATACAAATATCGTAACAAGATTGTAAGTAGCTACTAGTTGTTAGATGTATAGGCGGGTGGGGTGGTGGTGTGCGCTGCTCGATAATTCCTAGTTCATGGTTACGCATCGTGAGTGCACGTGATCGTGTGTTAGCTGAGGCCTGCGGTTGAGTAGACGGACGGGCGCGGTATTTCATTTCATATTATTACAGCTCCCCGCTCTGGGCGGGAGACTTTCATCCGTAATGAGCGCACCGCCGGCGGCTTCGACCGCAACGTATCAGCATAAAATCAAGCTCCAAGGAAACAACGTTGTTCTGTTATTGTGATGGGACTTGAAAGGAATGTTCCTTTTGATATTATGTGGGCACGTAGTACATTTCATTTCGAGTCTTATTTCATTGTTCTTCATTGATTGTTGTTTTTACTAATTTTATTGTTTTCTACGATTTTTTAAGAATATTTTGAAACATTTATTAAGTGCTTCATATCGTGACTTACATATTATAGATAAAGACACGTTTTATTATCAAATCCAGACACGTAATGTTGCGTTACCTACCAATATGTATTTAACTATTGATATCAACATTTGGCAATTGTATACAACATTGGCAATGAAATTGTGACACTAATGTATTAAAATTCTCAAGAGGACGACAGCACTTAACATATTAATTGTTGTGAAATGTATTAACGTGGCGTCAATTGTTCCGAGAGAAAAGACTTTTGATTATTGCACGGAACAATGGCCGTGCGTGAGAGTTTCACGCATTGTATTGTGCCATCAATTTATAATGTATTACACCGCCGTACGGTCTACTTACTCAGTACTCGGTAACAATAGAAACTAATAATGATCATTTTGTATTAATTGCATATCGCATGCTTAAGCGATCGGCTCGCCTTGCATGCACTTAATACAAGTAACTATCGTCACATTTGACCGATCGAGCGAGACGGAAACGAAACGAATCGTGTAAAAAGTTTGTTTAAAAAGAGGATACGTTCGTGTCGAGGTGCAGATCGTAAGGTTGTATTAATATTCACAGTGAGCGCGCTCGGAGCGAGCAGGCTTCACAAAATGGCTGCCGGAGGCGCGCGGGTGAGTCGTGACCGCCAGGAATCCACGCGCTCACTCCGAACCCTCATCAATTATGCATGAATGCGGCCGAACGCCAATGTTTACTCTCCATGAGACAACAATTTATTGCGTCGTGCGGTTTTTGACATTCGATCGTCGACCAGTCTCGCGCTCGGTAACGCGATGACGAAATAGTTACGCACACCACTGACGCTGTTTGCTATTATGAATTAACATTTTCAAAAATAATCAAGACAGAAGTTTAAACAATATTAATTCTTTCACAAAGGTTCTAAAGTGCTTGTTATTTGTATAAACAATGCCGATTAGAAACTCAGTAATGGCGGAGGCGTGGAAATGTTACACACAATTCAAATCGCTGAAGTGCCTATTAACTAGAGCACCTCTTGACATTTATGTTTAATGACTTGAAAATTAATCTTGCTTAACGAATCAGCTAATCAAACAATACTTCGTAGTTTTTAGACTAAAGTCAAGGACGCTCAAATTGGTTCGTTTATTAAAATCGTGATAAAGGTTGAAAACTTTTTCATTGCGTAAATAGTTGCAATATGTTTCATTCATAGTTTTTAGGTTAGAGAATCATATACTATATTTCACTGTAGGTATAACAGCCCCGTATAACATGATCTATCTAGTGTTTTTTGGAATAAGGCAAGAAGATGTATCTTTTCATGTTTCAAAATGTCCCATTTCTGTCTTAATGAGTATTATAAATTTCGTGTTTGATTGATTTTAGTAGATCAAATCTCCATAGGTGCCAGTGACCACTTAGTTTCAAGTGGGTTGAATGCTCTTACTTAATATGGTCATAAAACTCGGAATTTTAAATGACTATCATTTTTTGGTATTGTAAAATAAGCAAATATGTAAAGACACATTTGTAAAATATCATAATGACTCACTCACATTGCATCATTCTAAATATTGTTTGCGGATTGGTTATTGAGTGTAATCAAATTATCTGCGTACGTCTCCGGCCACAGCTGTGTAAGCTATCGATAACGTAAAATAACATATTGTTCCCGATACACGTGATACATATTCATCGTATTCAGTAGTAGTGGTCGATAGTGTAATATTTTAGAGCGAACAAACTAAGCGAAGAATTTCATCGTAGCTGTTATAAAATCCCACGCAACGCGCACACTCCGGAAGTCGCTGCTTCTTTTATAAAAACTTAACGTTTACATAACGTTTAATACACCTCATTGCCCTACATGATAACAGTTTGGAATAAAATTATAATCTCATTATTTTCACCTTTTATACTAGTTAATTTCAAAGTACTTTTCGGTATCCAACAGGTATGTTTAATATTAATCTAAATCTGTCGGGTCGAATGTCGAAGACTTTTTGATAGGTAATTAATTTGCGTAATTGAATTTAAATTAGTCTTTCAAATACAGGTTTGACTTGTTTATTTGCAAATCGTGATTGAATAGGTTCCGTCCTCGTCAAAGCGAAACAGAACGGTAAAAGTAAACACCGAAACGAAAATCGGCTTCGATTGTAAAATAGCTTAAATTATTAGAATTGTTTAGATAGTACTTGTATGTAACGCGATAGCAGTTGTGTTATCAGTTGCTGCAACCAGGTTATCGACTGCCGTGTTTGTATTTCCTATCTACGAATCAACGCTGCCTTGTGTGGGTTATCTCCCTTATCTGCAGACAAAACACATTGCACGATGAAGCACCTATTTTTAGTAATTTAGTCCTGATAGGCATTCGTTTTTATCATTTTATTGATGCCTAAGTCACATGAGTTAATTGCAAAAGTAATGTACGATAAAGTCGTGATATTTTTATCGTGTTCGTATTAATAAAGAGCTCGTTTCTTACTATTTGGAACAAAACACATTAAAACGTCATTAAATAACCATGAGTCAGATGCGTGCCCATTAAACGTACCTCGGCGATATAGTTAAGTCTGGTTTTTCACTGCATTGTATGTGTAAATTGCTAAACATTAGCTATTCGCGTGTTACCGCTAACACGATTAACACAAGGCCAAAACAGATACGCGACCTCTTTGGTTGTTTTTGCAAACGAACAGGTTTATCTGTCAATCTGCCCACGTATCCGCTTACCCGCATGATAAAAACTAATTAATTAGTTTTTACTTGTTCATCCATGAGCCATCATGCGATTCGTATAATTAACGATGATAGGACACGTCTTTACGACCTTATGTTTTACAAGTATTGAAAGTAATATAATTGATATCTGCCACATTGTTCCGATTATGAAACCCGTTTCTCGTGTATAAATAAATAGTATATCCACGATAACGGTTTAATTTATTACTTTAATAGTCTGTCTGATAACTGCTGCATACCTAAACTATAAAATTACATCAGATGCTATTATATATTTATTCTTTTCGATTGTAAAATTATATTGCAATACGTCTGCTTAGTAATAAAAGTCCTTTTTCCTTACGGCGTTGAAAAATTTTAATTAGACGTGTCCTGAAACAAATTGTAACTATTTAGAAAATAAAACCAAACAAGAGATTGAATGGATTGTCGCGGAATAGTTGGCACTTCGCCAAACTGTTAGCGCGTTGTTAAACTCTACGGTATGTTGGTCAACGATCGATATTTGTTTATGTTCTACTAAATTACATCGCCTATAAATAGCTCGCAGTTTACACGCGCTTTGCGTCCTAATGCACATTATGTTCAACACGAACACATGAACTCAATACGCAATAACCCAGTAATTCCCAATTAGTAACGCATTTACTTTTAAATTTATTATTTGCTGGAAATATTTCAGGTTAATTTTAACTTCTATTATCAATTTGTTTTGCTAAATCACATTTATTTCATTTGTAATAATGTTTATCTTCATATGTTTGTGTTGATTCATTCCAAACACACGTACAAGGTTAGCCGTTTTAATAACATTAATAATGATGTCTCTACTATTTGCACAAAACACAAGGATTCTCAGAACTTGAATTTTTATTGTAACTGCCAATTCACATAATGACTGCCAACTTTTATAAAAAAATATCGGTAAGAGGAATTTACCTGTCAACGTTTTTCACTTAGATAACTTACGATGAGGTACATTTACATGACTAATTAATGCGAGGTAATAACAAATATTTATTTATACAATACTTCGCAACAGATGCTCGATTGTCGATGCGGAGGTGTCATTGCGTCGTACACATCGTGATTATCGCCATCTGCCCTTCCTTTCCGGTTGTATGGTAGTGAGTCGACTAGTGGTCGGATAGAGGATAGGTGGACGGGTGTTCCATGCATCGCCGTCAGGTGCGCACTCTTTGTATGCGCGGGGGGAGTCTCCCCCATTTCCATCCCTCGTCTCCTGCTCGCCTCACGCCCGCACTGCCGTTCACTTGTTGCTACGTTCCCTGCTACGTGCTACGTCGCCGCCGCGAGACTGACGCGGCTGGCTCCCCTCCGCCCCCCGC
>DWJG01000070.1:0-11873 GCA_018248795.1 Ectomis octomaculata | reverse complement strand
TATTTTAACTGAAATCCCTTAAATAACTTTGTAACGTGAACCTAATCAGCCTCTCGATTAATGCGCCAGTGGTTGCCCAGCATTACGACACTGACGTTAACAAGGAATACGCTATCATGGGAAATAGCATAATTTTGAAGTGTCAGGTTCCATCCTTCGTTGCCGATTTTATAGAAGTTCTATCATGGCATACCGATGAAAACGAAGACTTCTATCCAGGCGAAAATTACGGTTAATTCAGTTTGAATTTCAACGTGACTATATCCTTATAATCCTGGTCCTACAAATCTCAAAAATCATAACAATGGATATTTTACAGTCGTGCAACAGCAATACGAATCAGAAGTAAATAATGAGTACGTCATACGCGGAAACTCCGCCATACTAAAATGTTCCATACCATCTTTTGTGGCTGACTTTGTGAATGTTGTCTCGTGGCACGACGAATCTGGCAGCTCTTTCACGATTGACGAGAACAAGGAGGGAGAGGGTACATTTAATGTAATACGACTACCAACCCAGTGTCCACTCCTATACGTTTTAATCCTAAAATTGATAATCTAATATGTACGCGTTTCAGTTGTAACCCAATATTATGAAGCTGAAGTAGTGTCAGAATATGTAATCCGCGGGAACACTGCCGTACTAAAATGTAACATTCCCTCATTCGTGACTGATTTTGTCAAAGTGGAGGCTTGGGTCGATTCGGATAACGGCGAATATTTACTTACCGATGACATCGGTAGGATATCGCGTTACTTAAAAACACAAAATCCTAAATCCCACATGCCCCATTCCTAAACATAGTATTAAAACCTGTTCCCATGATTTTTCAGTTGTAAATCAGTTTTATGAAGCTGAAATTCTAACAGAGTACGTTATTCGTGGAAATGCAGCTGTATTAAAATGTTCCATCCCCTCTTTTGTCGCCGATTTTGTGAAGGTAGAAGCTTGGATAGACGAAGAAGGAACAGAAATAACTCATTCTGACAACCTCGGTAACAATCTATTAAAACGTTATGGCAACTTCCGTATTGAACGTTTGTCCATCACCCATACCTGTCCACTCCAAATACATGTCTAATTGATATTCTTTAGTTGTGTCCCAGTATTACGTGACCGAAGCCGAAAATGAGTACGTGATTAGGGGGAACGCTGCTATTATTCGTTGCAAGATTCCATCGTTTGTAAGCGACTTCGTGCACGTGGAATCATGGATTATGGACGATGGAGAAATATTAACTTTAAACAATACTAAAATATCCGAGGGTACTTTTATTACAGAGATAATAATTTTATTTCCTTATCCAAAACCCCTAAAAACTGTTTCATTTTTTAATTCGTTTCCTGTTATTTTTATATTAGTGGTATCTCAAACTTATGAAGCCGAAGCTGACAACGAGTATGTGATTCGTGGAAATGCAGCTATTATGAAATGTGAAGTACCAAGTTTTGTGTCCGATTTTGTATCGGTAGAAATGTGGACAGACAGTGACGGTGGCACTTATTACCCAGGAAATAATGAGGGTAACTCCTCAATAAATATAGTTCCTCTGTCCCAATCCATTAACTTTATTGTCACAGCCGTTCTTCAAGCATACGAGGCTAGAGTCAACGATGAGTTCGTTTTACGAGGCAACACAGCAATCCTCAAGTGCATCGTGCCGTCCTTTGTAGCAGACTTTGTTCATGTAACAGCATGGAATGTGGATAATGATACCGTCAATGCTGATAATGACCCCAATTTTGATTCGGGTATTCAATTAGTAGAATATTATAGTATAATATACAACCAATCCTCCGACCTTTCCAAGTCAATATTAGTTAAAATAATTCACAGTGGTGCATCAGAACTACGAACCTCGAGTTATTGATGAAGATGTATTGCGAGGCAACTCGGTCATTGTAAAATGTTTGATACCATCATTTGTCGCCGATTACGTCCAGGTTGTGGAATGGGTAACGGACGAAGAATCCCTCTCTGCATTTTCGTTGAATAGCTCCGAGGGCAATTACGGTAATCGAGAGTGCCCGCGCGACCCCAATTGTTCCTATCCGCTCTCCACAAAAATCCTCGAGAATTAATATTGATACGTTCATTTGTTATTCAAATTTTGACTTTAATATTTTCAGCTGTTAACCAATTTTACGAATCGCAAGTTTACGATATCTATGTTATAAGGGGTAATGCAGCAGTATTCAAATGTCATATTCCATCATTCGTTTCTGACCATGTTCACGTAATGTCTTGGCATGATTCCGAAGGCGGAGAATTTTTATCTAGCGATAACTATGGTATTACATTTAGGATATTAATATACTTGATAATTATCTCCTAAGATTCCCGTCCTTTTGCTTGTATTATGCAAAATAATTTATACGGATACATCGCTAGTGAAACCGTTTAAATATTTCAGTTGTGAGTCAAGCTTATACAGTCAACTTAGTAGAAGAAAACGTACTGCGAGGAAATGCTGCAATATTGAAATGTCTCATACCCAGTTTTGTAACAGAATATGTGTCGGTTGCTTCCTGGATTATTTCAGAAGGAGACGATGAAAATGAAATAAAAGCAAACGAGTCCACTAACACTGAGGGTATTTTTAGCATCACGTATGACCTTGCGTTCCCCAGCTGACCTGGCCGTATCCTAACAGTCGTCTGAAAATATTTTATAATTTTTATACAACTCTATTTACAGTTGTAACACAAGCATATACTATAAATATCATGGAGGAAAGTGTTTTACGTGGTAATGCCGCAATTTTAAAATGCCACATTTCTTCATACGTCACTGAATACGTAACCGTTTCGTCTTGGATTATTTCCGAGGGTGACACTGATGACTTGGAAATTAAGGCAGAATCGAATGACTTGGGTATTTTTCTAGGGATCTTCTCTAAATATAACCTTTTCCCGATTCCTTAACAAAAATCATTAGCGAAAATGTAATATTCCAGTGGTATCTCAAGCCTACACCGTCAATTTGATGGAAGAAAATGTTTTACGTGGCAATTCTGCAATAATTAAATGTCATATACCAAGTTTTGTGACTGAGTACGTTACAGTATCATCTTGGATCGTTTCTGAAGGAGATACTGACGAACAGGAAATCAATGTAACTGATTATGCAAACTTAGGTATTTTTACTAAATTCTGATATTTAGTTCTCCATTCCTTCTCCTGTTTTCAATACCGCGAGTAAGGATAGTAAAAAAATGTTAAATGCTCGTTAGTCTAAATTTGTTTCAGTTGTATCTCAGGCATACACTGTAAATCTTTGGGAAGAAAATGTTTTACGCGGTAATGCAGCTATATTAAAATGCCACATTCCTAGTTTTGTGTCCGAGTATGTCACAATTACATCCTGGATAATATCTGAAGGAGACAAAGATGAAATGGACATAAATATAGATTCTGATTTTAATTTAGGTAATATGCTCCATTCAGTGTCGAGGGTTTCACCTGTCCTTATTTCCATTGAGTCCTTATCGGTTTGTGATATGTCATCGTTGAAAAACTGCAAACATAATTATTGCTAACGCAATAATGCCTGTGTGCGATAATTGTTTTATATTTATGTTATTCGATGTCCTTTCAATAGTATGGAAATTTTCAGTTGTCTCGCAAGTTTACGATGTAAAATTCTGGGAAGAATATGTTTTGCGGGGGAATGCTGCTGTATTGAAATGCCAAATTCCTAGTTTTGTTGCTGAATATGTATCAGTCATATCTTGGATAATATCTGAAGATGACGAACAAGAAATTAAAATGAACGACACTTTGCTCTTAGGTACTTACAGGACTGGTTTTCTTCAAATGATTCCTTCATTTTCATATTCATTCCGTCCTTTCCTCTTTCGTATTCCTGGTCTTCCAGTCTTTTACTGTATACTTAGGTAAACAATTGAGCGGTAAACATTTTGATTGTAATTATTTCAATTTTCTTTGCGTTAATGCGCTGACTTTGGGTCATATTGTTTCAGTGGTCTCTCAAGCTTATGCAGTAAATCTATTAGAAGAGTACGTTTTACGAGGGAATGCGGCTATTGTAAAATGTCATATCCCGAGTTTCGTAGCGGAATATGTTGGTGTCGTCTCTTGGATCATCAGCGAAGGAGAGGAGACTATTGAGATAAATCTAGACTCCGAACACAACTTAGACGGTACGAACTATCCGATGCCATGTAGGCTTGCTTCTTCAAAGATTGTGTTGGAACTAAAACCATCAGTTCTAGGGTCATATATTGTTTAGGGCATCGTTCCTACTAATCGGGTTCCTTTGGTTCCATGGGTCTCACGACCTACCATAATCCTCTTCCCCTCTTCCTTAGGTTAATGCATGCAAATGAAATGAATAAAATTTGTAAGTAACGCAGCCTTAAGTTGCGCAGTTTAAAGAAAATGATACAATTTTTTATTTGCTTGTAAGAATATATATAACATGTAAGTTTTCTTTTTATTCAGAGGGGAAATACTTAGTTCTTCCATCAGGAGAATTACATATTAGAGACGTTGGGCCCGAAGACGGTTACAAATCTTATCAATGTAGAACTAAGCACAGGCTCACTGGAGAAACTCGTTTATCGGCTACTAAAGGACGTCTGGTTATCACGGGTGAGTCAAGTTTTGTTATTATTAACTTGTCGCGCGATAAATTCATAACCTTTTACATGTTTCCTTCATTATTTTAATCTGTTTTCCTTTGATTTATACTTAAGTGATAACTTAATAACATGAGTTTATGGCGCTACTGATTCGAATTTTTAGTGAAAATTACAATGCAATACAATTTATCAGTGATAAATTTCAATTAATAGTTTAATATTTCCAAGTTTTAAGACGAAAATCATGTGAGGTATGTATTTATTATCACTACATTGTAATTTTTACTGTTTCTTCAGTTTAACGCACATGTAATTGCATTTAATGTCCAAAACAGCAGAAAATTCTCAATGTAATCTTTAACGTCTAAATACCTAAATAACTTTATTTTATTACAATATTATGTAATTGACAATGTTCTGCTGATTTTTCATTAATTATGGAAAAGTATGTATCATTTACCAATATTATAATCTCTGATTATACATCGATACTAACGTTTTTTTACACATTCCATTGACAAAAATTGACATGTATTGAAAAGTGAACGTATTTTCACACGACAAGCCACTTATAAAGGGATTATAATTTGGTTTATTGATATTATTTTTTTAAGTTTGTAAGTATAACTACGTAGCGCCAAAGTAGTTATCCTTGCAAATTTAGTTTTTATACATGTACCTTGCCTGAATGTTGGGATAGGGTACCCTGCAGAGCTTTCGCGTGTATTGAATCTAGTCTATAATAACACTTTCGTAGGCAACTTACAAAATGTAGGAGTTTGAAAACTGGTCTGTTCGTGTCTTTCGGGATATATTCCAAACCTCGTAAATCCACCTTCTCCCAACATACGCAGAGCCTGTGGGCCGTGTGCCTCCCAAGTTTCCTAGCGCGCAGACCACAAGCGGCTTCCAGTTTAAAGAATCCTCCAGCCTCGCTGTTCTGTGTACTGCACAGGCCTTCCCCGCTCCCATGTACCGGTAAGGCTCTCTAAAATCAATTTACGTACTTCCTCAGAGCCGATAGGGCGAGTTCCACCTAAGTTCTCGACGACGCAAGTGGGCATGATGTTTATTGCCAGATTGGATTCTGCATTTACATTGTTATGCCCAGCGCAGGCATTTCCCGTCCCTGTATTCAGGTAATGTGATGATTACCGATTTCCGCTTTATTTTAACATACTTTTAGAACCTGTCGGCCGCGTATCGCCCAAGTTCGCTACCGTTTTGACCGGCACGATGTTCGAGGTTAAGAAAAACGATTCTTATGCATTGCAGTGCCCCGCCCAAGCATTCCCAGTCCCATTGTTCAGGTAAATGTTAACTGACGCTTTTATTTTTATAACGCCTGTAGAGCCTGTCGGCCGCGTATCTCCAAAATTTGCGACCGTTGTGATGGGTACTATGATTGGGATCAAGAATAATCATTCATTTGCATTGCAATGTCCTGCGCAAGCGTTCCCAGTTCCAATTTTCAGGTATTTGATTTTATTCAAATTCCAATTATATGTCATGTATATTATATTTCTATATCAATCGTACTAAGTAAAGAAACCATTTGCTTCAGAACCTATGGGAAAAGTATCTCCGAAATTTCCAACTTTAGAAAAAAGTCGACTTTTCAATTTTGATAGCAATCAAAGTATGTCACTTTTATGCCCCGCTCAAGCATTTCCAGCCCCAATGTTTAGGTAAGAGTTTACAGTTCTGTAAATAATATATAAATATGAATGAGAAATATATTTTACTACAAAATTTTGATTGATATAAATTCGAATATTTGTGATAGGGTAGGTTATCAATCACTATTTTTCGTGAACAGAACCGATGGGCAAGGTATCACCGAAATTTCCATCGATGGAAACTGGGCGCAGTTTTACCTTTTCCTCGAACACGTGCGTAACGATGCTATGTCCATCTCAGGCCTTTCCAACACCACTGTTCAGGTACATTCATTTATAAGTATTTTACTCTTATGTTCTTAGAGCCTGTAGGACGAGTCTCGCCTAAATTCCCTTCGATGGATAGCTCGAGAAGCTTCAGCGCTATGCTTAATAGCAGTTTGACGATATTATGCCCGGCTCAGGCGTTTCCGGTCCCATTATTCAGGTAAATCGTGTATCCCTGAAACATTTAAATAGTTACATAAAAAGTAATTTATTCATAGAGCCCGTCGGTCGTGTTTCTCCTAAATTTACAACTACTGATAAAAGCCGAGCGTTTGATGCCACGGGAGGCGATAGCATCACAATGTTGTGTCCTGCACAAGCATTTCCCGTCCCCGTTTACAGGTATTCAATAAAACTCCATAATTTTTCTGTAATATCACTTTCTTTCGTAGAACCTATGGGCAGCGCAGCGCCAAAAGTAGCGTCAAAAATGATCGATATTACTGAAATATCTGCGAATAACACCGTAACATTGCTTTGTATGGCTCAAGCTTTCCCCGTTCCAATATTCAGGTAATTTTAACCGTTTATGGTTTAATACATTTATCGTGAACAAAATTTATGTTTAGAACCTGTAGGAAGAGTGCCTCCGAAGTTCCCAACGCTGGATAATGTTAGAGGCTTCAGTACATTAATTAATGCGAGCGTAACATTACTATGCCCCGCTCAAGCTTTTCCAGTCCCTTTGTCCAGGTAATTCTATTAAATAAATTATGTTTTTTAGAGCCCATTAATAGTGCTCCACCGAAAGTCCCAACAAAAACTATTGAGTTCGTGGAATTCGCTATGGACTCCAGTATAACGTTACTTTGTTTGGCACAAGCGTATCCCGTTCCTGTGTTTAGGTGAGTTTTCAAGACGTCATTTCTATTTAGACTAAATCCCCCTAATATTTCATGTTGGTTCTTTGATCGTTCAGCTTACGGCAGCAGGGTAACCCAATCCCAACGTTCAAGTTTCTAAACGGTATTCCATTTTTTAGAACCTATCGGCTCCAAAAGTCCTTCATTTTCAAGTGGTTCAAAACTTGCCTGGTTTGAAATATCCTCCGCTCAAGATTTTGCACTTTTATGTCCGGCGCAAGGGTTTCCCGTTCCTGTATTTAGGTGAGGCATTTAAATAGACCTATGACATTCTGGCTTCTTATGTAAAATCAACATTTCAGAGCCCATTGGTTCCAAGCCGCCTGTGTTTTCAACTGATGATAAATTAGCGTGGTTCATTAGCAGGCCAATAAGAAATAATTTAGCTTTACTCTGTCGAGCTCAGGGATATCCTATTCCAGTATACAGGTACTTATAATTATTAACAAAATTGTTACGTATTTGTATATTCAATTTTAGAGCCCATCGGATCCAAATCGCCTACTTTCTCTACTGATAATAAGTTTTCTTGGTATGTAAGGACTATCGGTCAGAGTTTCAACATTCTCTGCCCAGCTCAAGCTTTCCCTGTACCTTCGTTCAGGTGAATAAATTGTCTCTTGTTTTACTTGTAGAACCTGTTGGCTTTAAATCCCCTACGTTCTCTAGTGACATCCAATTTTCGGGAATAATTCGTAAAACTGGTCAAGACTTTTCTCTTTTGTGTCAAGCTCAAGCATTTCCTATCCCGATATTCAGGTAAGAAACTATACATTCATATATAAAATAATTCCAATTGCCTAATTCTAACAGAACCAATAGGATCGAAGGCTCCATCGTTTTCATTGGAATTCAAAAGCACCACACTTACAAAAATTGCGAATCAAGCTATTGTTCTCTTGTGTCAGGCCCAGGCTCATCCATCTCCCGTATTCAAGTGAGTGTTGTCTAACGTTTTCCGTACGTTTTTTTTTCTTTAATTCAGAACCGGTAACTGCCAGAGCTCCTGCATTTCCAACATCAGCATCGTCTTACAATTATAATATCCAGGAGAACTCTGGCGGTTCTATGCTTTGTCAGGCACAAGGGTACCCTCAACCGATGTTCAGGTGGGTTATCTCTATTGACTTTAAGTCAATTTTAATTTAATTTTAGAACCGGTCGGCGCGAAAGCCCCTTCTTTTTCCACGGACTCCAAAGGCAGTATTTTTGTTAGGGAAACTGGACAAAGTTTTGCATTACTATGTCTAGCTCAAGCTTCTCCCATACCAATTTTTAGGTAAGTCAGATGTAATAATGAATAGTTTGAAACCTGGTTTGTTTTCGTTGTACAGAACCTGTGGGTTCCAAGCCCCCGACCTTCCCAACCGATTTAACGTCGTCGGCTGTAACGAGGCATAAGGATCAAAATTTTTCCATGCTGTGTCAAGCCCAGGCTTTTCCTTTACCAATTTTCAGGCAAGTTTTTAATAAAAATATAGTTTGTGAGATAAAGTATCAGTATATTTATGATGAATTTATTATATTACCGATAGACGAGATCAGACCTGAGTAGTATATTTTAGGAATTGAATTCAAATGTAATTATATTATCACTAAACGACCATGTTTATTAAACGTAGTGTAAATCTAGTGTGAAATAATCCAATTTCACATCACTCTTGTATATCTTCTACAGAGCCCGTCGGATCAAAGGCTCCTACTTTTTCGACTGAGTCAGCACTTTCTTCTATAAAGAGACATCAAAGTCAAAGTTTTGCACTGCTATGTCAAGCTCAAGCTTATCCCGTACCGATCTTCAGGCAAGTTAATAAATAATTTGTTTCCTTTTATGATCGTTAATGAAATTTTGTAGAGCCTGTTGGTGCCAAATCTCCGTCATTTTCATCAGAATCAATGGGAAGTATATTTAGAAAACGCGTTGGACAAAGCTTCACACTACTTTGTCAAGCCCAAAGTTTCCCCGCCCCAGTTTTCAGGCAAGTCTTTTATTATGTGAAATGCTACAACATTTACGTAAATAATGATATTAAACATTTCAACTGCAGAGCCCATTGGATACAAAGCTCCTACTTTCTCTACGGATGCTCGTAGTAGCACTTTTATACGCACTGTCGATCAAAGCTTCGGTCTTTTGTGTCAAGCTCAAGCTTTTCCTGTACCTATATTCAGGCAAGTTATTATATTTTAGAATTTTAATATAATTCAGTGATCAATGTTTTGTGATTGGTTTCTGATATTATTAACTTAAATAATGTTAAACGCTGTTTGAATCAAAGTATCTAATAAGAAACACGTTTCTTCAGAACCAATTGCAAGCGCTGTTCCAAGTATCACTTCAACACCAAAAGCTGCTGTACATTACTCACGTAGTACGTCGTTAGCGCTATTATGCCCGGCACAAGGATTTCCCGTACCAGTATCAAGGTGCGTTGATCGTATTTCTTACATACATTACAGAACCGACTAATAAAATAGCTCCGCGAAGTGACAAAAGCCGAAAGTTCGAGGGCGGTGAGATTTTTCTAGCCTCTGTTATTGAGTCAGTTTTCCTCACTTGTGAAGTTGCCGGTTTTCCTCCGCCTATTTTCAGGTGAGTCCTAGCGTTTTCTAAGGATCCATAGGATAGCATACACGGAAAGTCGACTGCAAATTAAAGAAATAAATATATCCCTAACATTGTATACTGATACTTTATCAATGACTAGGAAGGAACATTCTTCATCTGAACGACATTAACCGTCGCTCATCTCGTATTTTATATTCTTCTCTGGTTTTACAGAACCCACCAATAAAATTGCTCCTAGAAAAGATTCCACTAAGCACTTCGAAGGTTGGGAAGTTATCTTCGTACCCCAAAAACAAGCCGCATATTTGACATGTCAAGTTTCCGCTTACCCAGTTCCCATATTTCGGTGAGTGATAGGAATAATAGTGGGTCACGGTCGGTTTACGTTCCAGAACCAACGGGTAAGACCGGGCCGAAGGTAACCGGGGACGGGCTTAACCGTCAAGTAGGCCGGGACAGCGAGAACCTCGCGCTTCTATGTGAGGTTCAAGCGTTCCCCGCTCCCATAACAAGGTACGGTCCTCGCGCGATCACGGCCGGCCGCCAGTCTCACGCATTCATCTCTCACGTAGCAACACCATACCATCCCGATGTATTGATATGCGTTGTTATTGCAGTCTGCTGCGGCGGGCGCCCGCCCACGCGTGCATGAAGGCGTGATGTACCGCGGCCGGCCGCGCGCCCTATTACGGTCCTCAGCCAAAGTAACGATTGAGCGGCGTAGACACCTCCTGGTAAGTCACAGGGTGTTCTTGCTTTTTAAAACGCTTTAATCTTTACTTTGTGCTTCACTGAACTTACAAAGCAACGATAACGTGATTTTTATCTCATAACGGGCTATAAATGATTAAATGTACAGCTTGTCGATGAAGTCTAGTAATTTTGTCTTGGGCATTAACGGGCATTCATTTCATTCAAACTAACGTAATACATATTTTCGGCTTGTTATTTGTTCAGCCCTTATGGGGTCCTAAAGATGCTACGTGTTTTTAAGTATGTTTCTTGACGGCTGTTCGATAACAAAAAATCTGCAAATGTTCTACCTGATACCAGGACTTGTCGGGCTAAGTTAGGAACACTTTATGGCGTACATAGATTTTCACTTAAATCTTTATGACCTTGCTATAACTACTATAGCATAATTGGTGTCGATTATATTACCTTTCTTCGCTTAATTTTAATATTTTTTAAAGTAATTTGTTTTTACAATATCCTCTTCAAGTTATGATTTTTGATAAAATTCATTTAATTATTATTATCGTCCATTTAAGAACTTATGATTTTGTAGCAAATCAACATCGACGCCGCATTGTTATGTTTTTTTTGCTGAAAGGTCATTGTTTCAACGGTTTCTCTATTGTTACAGATGGTACAAGTTTATCGATGGCACCGCTAGGAAACAACCAGTTACCCTTAATGACAGAGTAAAACAAGTGTCTGGTACTCTTATCATTAAAGAAGCTAAAGTTGAGGATTCCGGAAAGTACCTTTGCGTCGTCAACAATTCTGTCGGAGGTACGTTACATACATTATTTACGAGTTACGAAGGTCTACACGAATATCATAAAAAGGAAAGATTTGATTTTTAAATATTTGTAATGGATAAACTCAAAAACTACTGAACCGATTTTAAAAATTTTCGTTAAGCTACATTTTAACGAAAGAATACGTTAAACTAAGAACATGCATTCCACGCCGGCTAAGCCCCGGGCGGAAACCTAGTGTGTGATAATTATAAACGACATTTGCAAATGAGATTTTTAAAGATACTAATATAACTGATAAATAATATAATACAAGTGATACATACTCGTTTACAAGTTGTTTTCGAAGGTCCTTACTAATCGCATTGCATGCAGGCTTGACGAGTTCCAGCCTCCTGAACAAG
>DWJG01000069.1:0-11883 GCA_018248795.1 Ectomis octomaculata | reverse complement strand
CTAGTCAATACAATATTTGGGTTGAAATGACCGGAGTTTGCTATGCAAATCCATTTATCTGAATCACAAACGATCGTCGCTACTCACATTTTTTTTTTAATTTTCATTAAATCTGAGATTCGTCGTCGCTATAAAAATACCTGTCGTAATTCACGTAAAAAAGATAGATAGATACTTTTGAAAATTTTCAATAATAAAAAAAATGCATTTCATGCAACACATCATTAAAAAAAATAACATAATACTTTTTAAAAATGGCACTGAACGAAAAGTAAGCAATGTTCATTTCATCACTTAGTACTGATATGATATAAAAAAAAAATACACATGACTATTGCTAATTGACCGTCAAAGCGCAAAACACTGCACACCGACGAGGACTCAAGTACGCACTGTTTCCGCCGCGCCCGCAATAAACTAACGTAATTTGCACTAGTACTGTCGCCCATAAATACTAATATAATATGATAAAAATTTTCACTATTAAATACGGATACAAATATCATATTATAACTCTCTATGCGGATTACATTACAATAACTTTACATTATATTGCTTTATTTCGAAATTACTAAAATATAACGGTGATTATCATGGACTTCAAGGATTAATATTTGAAAAGTTACTTATGATTATTTACTTTGAGTATAGTTTTTTCGATGCAATAGTTATATTTCTAGGTGCAATGTTATTGAGACTACATATTTTATTTGCGCTTACAAATGTGCGGACGAGGCTGAAAACTACATAATACAGCGCCTAAGCGAGTTACTGCACTCATACATACTTCAAACAACAATTTTCGCTTTCACGCCGCAGTAGCTTAAACATTACCTCAGACTATTATTTTAATCAGTTCCATTGATTACATCTAATTTAATCCACTCTCGCAGAAAATTTTTGTTTGAAGTGGTTAGTGTTTACACTATAGAACACCACTTACACACATGTTAGTAAACGAATTATTATTTACTTAAGAGTCTTAACCTATTCTAACCCTAAGTACAAACGTGAAAAATATTATTCTAAACGTATGTTAAATTACAGAGCAATTTTAAATTATGAAATATTTATGGAGAAATCCTGGTTAAATACTTGAATATCACTGTTAAGATTACTGGAATTTATAGTTTTCTACTACATGTATATCTTTTTTTTTAATTTTTAAACCTTTACTTGAGTAGGTCTCTATTCCTTAGTAAAGTAGTGAGGACCTGGGGACAGAGACTTAATGACGCATACTTTATTAGTTTTACAAACAGGAATTTGTTTGGAACAACGATAATATATTGATATTAGTACTAATATATTTGCATTAAGCATCTGAAAGCTCTGCGTTACGATGATTATTGCTCCGTGTATGAGCTCAGGCTAGAACAAAGCCGAGATACCTATAATCAATTACACTAAACTAGGGAACCGACGTTACATAAGTTAACCTAGAGATCATAACTATATAAGCGAAAGTTATTTCCAACGCGAGTGTACCACGAAATTTAACTAACTACTAAGGCCTAACATAGACAAGAACATCAAACGTATTCCAGATACACAAAACAGCCGCCATTTTGTTTTTACTATTTCTTTGTCTATGGTGACTATTAATGGCCGCACGACCATTTCCCGCCACTTAAAAGTTATTGCAATCTCAATGCGTGCGATAGTGGTACCGTAATTCATTTGCAGCTTTGTAATAATGATTACCTATGCGTGCTTTTATTTTTGCACGACTGTTTTGTGCTCTTGAAGTGGTTTGCATTGTGTCAGAGTTGAGCCTAAAGGGCTGTTCAAACCAACGCGACGTGGTGCTTACAACGCAACGGCAGTCTTGCTCCTCTTAAGAGCGAGCGAGACATAGCCATCCGGTATTAGTGTCACTAAATCTGCGTTGGTTCGAATAGTCCGCATTCGAATCGATCGATTCGGAAACTTCACTACAATCTATATTTAAATTATGAACACATACTTAACTGAACACAGTGTTTAAGGCTGAGAATGTACATCCGATTTTCTTCCTTTCAACGGTTATTATTGACGGCGATTGGGTTGATAACACTATTTTTCTATTGGCAGTGGCTTTTTGGTGTTTAGGTCTTATATTAAAAGAAGAAACCGAATATACGTTTTCCGCCTGTATATAAGTAGTTGTCATCCATGAAATACGCATACCATATCTACAGTAGTTCATCATAAAGTACACATTTGCATATATTTCTTCTATATTTTTAAAGCGAGAACAAATAATTTAGCGCTATTGTTTATTTTGCAAGTTACAATTTGCGATATACATGCGGAATACAAGATTATCAGCTAAGAGGGTCTTTTAGACCCCGAGTTGAATTGAATGAATATTTCATAGATGGCCATACAATATCATATCATATATTTTAAATATGTTAAACTATGCGTAAGGTATATTACCTAAGGTGCAGAGAAATCTATGAATTAAGGCGAGCCTGAGTTTTATTTACGAATGTTTTTGCGTTCTTTATCTATTAAGTCGAAAATTTCTGTTAAAATTTTCATTAATCGAGCATTTCCTTTATTTATAGATTTCCCGGGAAACAATTAGCTATAATATTTGAACTAACAGAAAGTTTTGACTGCATGCGACCACACTTATACGACTAATTTAAAATTATAGTGTAGAAGAATATCTATAGATTAACTATTCCAAACGACAGACGTAATTTTACGACTGAAATTAATTACAAAAGTCATTTTATTATTACGTAGACGTACCTAATTAGAAGGTAATATTTTTGGATTAAATAAAAATAAAATGCTACATTTGGAATCCCAATCAGTACTATTTTAAGTCAAATTAGCAGTCGATTTTATATCAATAGTTATGTTACAAAATAAAAGGGAGCTCTTTCAAAACAAAATAAAAATATCACGCGTCACATAAGAGTTGCGACAAAAAAAAAATAGGGCAGCATTCAATCACCAATAAATTCATCAAAATTTAGGATATAGTACCTATGTTTTGGTTGTCAAAATTGCATTAAATTAAACGCGTAAGTTGTACCGCTACACCCGCCCGCCCTCGCGCCCGCCCGCGACGCCCACGCATCTTTAAGACAGTCTTCTAAAGTCAGTCTTAAAGGTTTATTGCATTAATTTCTCATCTCATGCCTCGTCTCTTCCCTCGCTTCAGTCGCAAACAAAAGAGAAAGTGTAGAAATCGAGCAATCTATAAAGCTATCAACTAATAATCTAAACGAGAAGCAGTATATAAATATACCAAAATCAATATTTAAAATAACTTATACGAATACGTATTAACGTCTGCAATAATCAAATAATTAACCAAGTTAAAGAACGCAAAAGTAAGTAACATTTTGGAAAAATACTTTTCAAGTTAAATTTAAATTATCTCACATAAAAACATCTTTTAAATCACAATGTGATCCTTTATCATATAATAATCTGCGAGATTTATATTTATTTTTATTTATGTGATGCGCAAGTCACAAGATTTTACGTACCTAAAGATGTCGTACTTAGTCTTTTAACTAACACTGTGAACATGGCTTTATAATTAGTGTTAAATCCATATTTATGGATTCATGTACATACGTAGAACTGGCGTTGTGAAATTACTGTGTAACGAACTGCAAACAATGTTTGGTCCTTAAAGACTAGTCTCATACAGAAATGATTGCAAAATATATTGGTAACGAGAGAGTCATAAAAAAGAATTTAAAGAGAATTCCATTCACTCCTGACGCTTTACATATCATGAGCAAATTGCAATTCTCTGCACAAGCTATGCTCGATTCGAATTTTTCCAAACATTAATAATAAAATTGGCACATTAAAAAAATAATCACAACTTAAACAAAACAAAAATAAAATAAAACGGACCTTAGGTCCGCGTCAATATACCGTACTTTCAGTACACCTTAATGTACTGCTTGCCATGGGAAGAGATGTCGCGGGCGGTGTCGGGGAGCGTTTCGAACAGTACAACTAGGTATCCTTCAGGCGTGAGCGCCACGTCGCTGGGGCGGTCTTTGTCATCGAGTCCTGGGCTCTTGAGATCCACGGCCCACAGTATACGAAGCTCGGAAGTAAAAACTAGCACGCGATGGTTCTTTGAATCGGCTACAATGATCCTTCCGTCGTCATCAGTCACTATGCCGGACGGCCGGTTCAGCTCACCGATGCCGGAGCCCTCGCGACCAACGCAGTGCAAAACTTTCGTGAGAGTAGGGTCCACCATCAACAGTCGATGATTCTCAAAGTCAGATACGATTATATTACCGGAAGTCGTAAAGCAAACACCTCTTGGTGTCGTGGGCCCTTTCAACATCTTTGCTGGGTTAGCTCCCTCGAAAACGAATTTAGTCACAAACGAACCATCGCTACTGAATAACTGTATGCGATGATTGCGTGTGTCAGTCACGACAATGTTTCCCAGAGTGTTAACAGCCACGTCCCAAGGATATTGAAATTGCCCACACTCTTTGCCAAACGATCCGAATTTCAGTATGAAGTTACCAGATGATGTAAATATCTGAACTCTATGGTTATCTTTGTCGATAACGATGATACGTCCATAAGTATCTGTTGTAATACCTGCCGGTAAGTCAAATTCACCGGGCCCAGTGCCCTTGGAACCGAACATGGTTCTAAACTCGCCACGACTATTAAATAGCTGTATGCGGTTGTTTCTTCTGTCCGCGACAATGATATTGCCTTCTCTGTCTACGCACAAGCCCCAAGGTCTCGAAACTTGTCCTTCCTCTTGGCCTTCCCGACCAAAGGAAAACATGGGAACTCCAGGAACGGGACTCCTAGTCGGTCTCACCGTCACTGCCATCCAAAATCCAGGTATAGCTTGACCCACACCACGAGTGTTATTAGGATCCAAAGTGATGGTTGAAATGCTCGATGAAATACTGTGATCGTAATAGTTAGTGGACCGTGAATGGCTGCTGCTATAATCTGGTATAGATCGAAGGCTGCTCGTTAAAGACAACGGATAATTTAAGGGTTGGTAATTCTGGGCAGTTTGTAACGACTGCAGTAATGATTGGCGTGATGGTAGAGACACAGGCGAAGAACTCATAGTGTGCATAGCGCTAACTGGAGCGGACTGGACATCACATTGCCTTTTTAATTGATCAACTAGATCATAATTTGGAGGAATAAACAATATTCTGTCTTCAGAAATGTGCATATTCTTGAACATATTCGAGAAATAATCAACCTGGGCTCTTCCTTTTTGCTTTACAACGAACAAATCAAGACCTTCGGAGTCCATGCTTCTTACCAAAGTTTCGTTAGTATGGGCCAACCCGGCTAAGATTCCACGTAGGGTATTCATATGATCAGTCAATTGGCTCATTTTGGCTTGACGCATCTTTTCCACTTTATCCAAGAGATATTTTTCGCGATCTTCAATGGCTTGAGCATAACAACGCATAGCCTTTCTGATTTTCAAACTGGCTTCTGCTGTTTCTTTTTCATAAGCTTTAGTCATTGCGACAGCGCGATCAATAGCGGTTTTTATTGCTTTTGTTCCAGTTTTAGTGTCTTCAATAGCTCTGAATACATTAACGCGACAAACATCGAGAGCACCTTTAATTGGGGCGTAGCAGTGATCCTTGTGGGCCCACAATGTACATTCGACGCAAATGACAGCGACGCACTGTTCGCAGTAATATCTTACTGGATCGCCATGAAGCTCACAGTACATATTTACTTCTTTCTCGTTGTTGACCGAGTTAGGACGTACACCTATAGGTGAAATCTGATGAATAGGCAATAACGTGTGCTCCCGTAATTGACAATCGGAAGTGACTTTGTGGCAACATTCATGGCAAAATAAATCATTGCATTCGAGACAACGTGTAGTGGGCGTACGCTCCTCGCACCGGAAGCAGGTGATAGAAACAGAAGAGGATGTGCCAGGTGATCCACTAGAGTTCTCCTCCTTAGAGTGATTCGGATGATTGTTGTTTGTCAAAGCGTTGTACTCACGACCGACGGGTCCGATAGGATTTTGGATCGAGCTACACGACGGGAGAGCCCAGATGTCATAGGGAGATGACATTGTAGACGAGGTGGTTGTCGCGGCTGTCTGCATTCCAGCCGGCTTATTCATGCTCTCAAGGAGATTGCAGATGATATGAGACATTCCGAGCGGGTCCTCTTGCTCGCTAGATACATGGTTGGTTGAGGTGCCGGACGACGACGTGGCCGGCAAACTCGCGGCTAACGACTGCGTCATGTTAGCGAAAGACGTCATTGTGGCGCACAGTTCAAGTCATTAGATCTGTAACAAACGAATGTATCGCATTAGTTAAAGGTCAAAATTAACGGGACTCGGAACAATTTATTCAGGGTTTATGTTAATCTGTCTCTATTTTCATCAAATTATTTTAAATAAAATTATAGGCTTTACATTTATCAAATTAACTAACGTGTGCAAAACATGTATATTTTAGCAAGTCGACGTAAATATTTGGAAATTGCTGAAGTTTTTACTTTACGATGAACGTGATCAATTTATAGTATATAAAATGTTTTATCGGCAATGCAATGTATTTTTTCAGAACACTCAGCATTCAAACAATAAGAAGGTCGTAAATATAACATACTTTATTAGTGTTATAAATAATGTATTGGTAACACATGTACAATTAATTTACTTAATGAACTACGTACCTATACATTACATATCAAACAATAATAAAAAAAAAAAAACAAAATCAACGATTATCTCGCATAAACGATTATAACATTCCTTTATTATTGAACT
This sequence comes from Ectomis octomaculata, assembly GCA_018248795.1. Taxonomy (NCBI): domain Eukaryota; kingdom Metazoa; phylum Arthropoda; class Insecta; order Lepidoptera; family Hesperiidae; genus Ectomis; species Ectomis octomaculata. The sequence goes on along the minus strand of DWJG01000069.1, from coordinate 5,111 downwards.
ACAATTAAAACGAAAGACTGTCAAATTTATTGCCTACTTACATGAAAACACTATACAATATAACTAAACATCTTTCTGTCCATGTATATTTTTATCACTGGTTTGCACCGAAATATCACACAGAACAAAAATAATAACAATTTAAAAACAACAACACGAACTTAGTCGTATGCCCCTGCCTCGCTCCCGGTTGCACTGGCCCGCTAGGCCGATTTCGTGTGGTGCAGTTTGCGAAAAAAATCTATCCCAAAAACTTTTGTGCGCTCCCTACCACTACCCCTTGTGATTGTTGGTAGTGATCATAGAGTGAGACAGAGCGATTCTAACGAAAGTGAGTGGGAGAAAGAAGCCCCTGCGTCGCATTCCAAAATTTTCCATAATTTAGATAAAGGAGGTTCGCTATGATTAGGGTTGGCGGTGGCGATCTATTTTGTATCGAATTTAATTTAGACTCGATTATAATTATGCAATATTATTATTTTTATAATGCATTTTTATTTGTGAAATACAAATTGGTATTAACCTGGATATACCTATACAAGTAGTTCGAAAGGTTTAAATGAGCAAAATTATACATTACCAACGTGACATTGGTTGACATTTCTAAGCTTGCCTCGAAAATACCACGTTGACTTTTTTAACCAACATTAACATAAATTACGGCACGAGTGAAGGCGTGGGACATGACCGCAGCTTTGTGTATTGTCATTCAGTAAAATATCGCAACGACTATGTTACTTGGCGTATAAATATCTGAGTAATGTCAACCCTAGCTGGGATGTTAGAATCGGTATTGAGTGGCATAATTCCGTAGTGCACGAGCATTGGGGGAGAGGGACGGACGATGGTATTGTTAACTGGCGTGAAGGAGAAGAGTGACGTTTCTAGTTATCGAGATTCTGTATTTCGGGCTGCGTGGCGCGTTGGTAGCACATGTCGTTCGTGACCTTGCGCGGCGAGTGCGCGTGAGGCAGGTCCGGGACCCGAGCGGCCATCTTGCCGCGCCCCCGCCGTACCCAGCGTTCAGTTCAGGAGGGTGCCAAAAATCGATGCTTCCCTAGCTGCCCTTAGCTACATCCCAGAGGGCGATGCCACGGATAGAACCACCGCTAAGAGTTATTTATACATAAATAGATAGTCGCGTGCCAAGCCCACTGATGAAATTTTCGATGTCCACGAGAATGTTCCAAAATTGTTATCAAAATTATAAATCTGATCATAAATTAAGGTATTGAGAGGATCAATGAATATGTCAATATTTTGAACATACTTTTCTTCATTTTTAAAGAAAACAGTTTATCTTAAAATATGGATTTTAAATTTACACAATTTCCAGTTTTCTTTCTTTCAAGTTCACAAAGCAATTATTTGGAATTATGAATACTTTGTATAAAACAAAGAAACAGCCAAAAATATTCATTCAAGATTTGGACATCTGCCAGGAGCGGGCCTAGTGAAATTTAGAAAGTTCCCAAAATAAGTCACATTGTTCATTGACTAAGAAATATTACCTGTTTTATAACAAAGAAACGCAAGGTACGCTGCAGCGATGCGTTTGCAACGAGCAGAGCAGGTAGTGAGAATTGTACATTATCGGCAAAAAATTCTAAGATCCATTTTTTCCGTGCCATCGTGAAACAAAGAAGTTGTCGAACCGCCTCGATTCGCACCCCGCATCTTACAATGTTACGAACAAACGACGAAGATGGTTGTCGAAGCAGAATACAATATATTCGCACTTTAAAAAAATATTTTGATTTCACCGTTTGTAAAATGAATGAATGTAGCGTGGCCATTGACTTAAAGATCAATATGGACGGTGATAGTAAAATAAAACAAAAAAATACTATGCAAACAGCTCTGTTATCATGATATACCTAAATGGCGTTATATAATACTGTAATTATATACGAAGAAAACAAATTCAGCAAAAAATATAAGGCTTAATAAAAACAACTAACAATAATATATTTTTTATTTATAATCGTTGGAAGTCGTGTTGTTAACCTTCCCGTCTGTGTGCTATGGACTTTATCAGTTATCTGGTCATAAATATTAAAACAAACGGAATCTTTATGTAAACAATGATATTTAAGATTACGAAGATATTTGTATACAATAATAAATAAATACCTGAAAATCGTATTATTTTACACCCACGATTGAATTGAAAAACATCTGCTGGATATGTATATAAATACGTGAAATTATTACCAAAACATCATATTATACGTATATAATGAGTATTATACATTAAATCTTATCATTCCCATAGATTCTTGTCATAATCTAGAGTTTGGCAATCATATCGAGATTCAAATATACTGAATTAATTCCTTGTTGTGAGTCGTATTAGTCCAAAATCGTTCAGATCAATTAACAAAATAATATTAATCTCTCTGATCTCGATGGTTCTAAATTGCCATATCTAAGGCTGCAAAAACTTATTGGACGACGTACACTGCCTGCATTTTTTATGATTTTGCTAAAAAAATAAGTAAAATCAATTCCTACGGTCGTCAAACTTTAAATATCGCCGATCCCAAAATTATAACCTACGTCAAGAGGTGCCTAATATAATTTAATATTACTGTATATTTTAAGAGTTTCAAAGATGGAGACAGACACTTTTTGTAGTTTTCGAAGCTGTTAATTAATGTATGCCATACGTAAAGCATATCATAAGTAATAATTATTTATTTGTGATAATTAAGTCAACACAGTAAACGTTTTTGAATTTGCTGCGAATTTGAGCATTCACAGTAATTAAAGTAGAAGAAACGATTATTGCTTCCATTGAAGCTAGAAAACACGTTACATAAATCGCTTAAGCCAGGTGACCAACCATCGCTCCTTGCAATATGCCTATCACGTTTTACCTGAAACCATATTACTGATTCCACGAAACTTTTACACGAGAAGAAACCCGTAATATTTTTGCTATTGTTTCCGACTCTGACCTTTAAAAAGTTTCACCGTCGTTTCAGAAACAAACAAGAAACTTCAAAAAATGAAAAAAAAGCGAAATTATGTAAAGTATGACGCAGAAGCTTTCGAAATAAAGCTCGTACTACAGTAGATTTGAGAGATGAGATAAAGTGAACAGAGAAACGTTAATGTTATATTTTAAAACTTCATAAAAGATATTAGGACGCGAAAGCAAAAACGGTTTAAGTGCCATCTCTTAATAGACCCAAGAATTTGAATCTCTTAAGAGCTCCGAGGCTAATCTCTCTCGAAATTATGTTTTTTTTGATGCAAACTAGGGGTAACGTTTATAACTGGTTTCACAAAACCGTAGTGAATTAACAACAATAAAATATAAAATCTTCAAGTGGATCATGTTGAAAAAGGGGGAAATTAGTACATAGTTATCGGTGTATATAAAATATGCACAATATGCAAGTAAATATGCACATATGTGCATTCTTGCTCTCACGTACTGATTATTAATAAGCTGAATTAAAAAAAAACTTTAAAATTGCAAACACTATGAAAATAAATAAAATAATTTAATGCATAAACCATGTTAATTTATAAAATACACACATTACTTTTGATGATAAAGGTCAACATTTAGACATTTTGAATCAAAAATTTGACCACGTACGTGACCGGCTGAATTAGAAACTCACCTCAAAATCCTAATCTGAACTGCTTACCTTATTTCCTTTGCACATTTTCAAAAGTTAACACATTATAAGCTAAGTACACAAATAATGAAAATTCTCTTGAATTATCATTGTTTTTATTACTAGATTAAAATAATGAACAAATTACATGTTCGAGAGAAATGAAAGTAAGTTCCGATTACTCGTATTGGTATTTATGTGAAAATAATTACGGCGGTATTTGAGGGGACCGAGCGAGGTTCATGGCGCATGCGGAGTGAGCGCTAGGGCAAGACCCCTTGGTTTACTCGCTGGAGATTACAATAACTGAGAGAGAAATGGAACAACGAAATAAACGGATCTATGTGTATAGATTCAGAGCAAGTGATTACAATTGTTTGAATTTCACTTAGATATATGACTTATGGTAAAGTTTTGTCAATAAATTGTTTTTAATTTTCGATGTCATTGTCATTTCGCAATTTCGCAAAAGAATTGGAGATTTTCTAAAAGCAATTCTTAACAATAAACGTCGGAACATCACAAATACGACTGATAATGAAGTCGTAAAAAATATTATGTTCTGTTAGCGTCGAAGGTTACCGCCGAATCCACCCACGACTTAATCGTTGCTACATAAAGAAAATGAAACCCTCCCTTTAAATCCCGAGGGATCAGGCTTCAATAAATCTCCTTTTAGTGTTTTGGCAACAATAAGAATATTATTTCTTTTCATGATTTTTTCGACCGATAGGCCAGTTCTAAGAATTTTACGACGACCTATCGACAATCAATGTTACTGATCTAATGACTATCGAGTTTAAAGGGACTTTTGGATCTCTAATGATCTCAAGATTTCGTATCGCTCACAAAAGGGTAAGAATGAGGTAAAAGACTGGTGCCAGAGCATACTACCTTACAATGTTGTTCATTTTTATAAGGATAAAGAACGCACGCAATGCTTGATTTTTATGTAAGTGTGGTAGCCAATGAGCAGGTAGCCAATCTGATGGTAAGTGGTAACTAACCCACTTACCATCCAGCATACACTAGCATGAAATTTATAAGACTTTAATTAAGTTGACCTCAAAGTACAAAGGGTAGTAGTATGTTAGAATAAGTTAAAAGTAATTAGTATATGTTTTTGATAATGATGAATATTAGTTGGTTAATATTAGGTATTTACAGGAACAGTTTAAAAAGTTAAGTTTTTATTATATGTTAGTCCATGTCTTAGTAGTCGTTAGTACTAACACTATTTGTTATCCTATCCTATTTGAGGTTGTTTACAAATGTGTTGTTAGTATGGCTTACTTCAACAAGGTGATAAAGTTGACCAAATAATTTCAATCTAGAGAAGAAGTTTTTTTCTGCATCAAGACTGTTACGCTAGAAACTTTTGTATAGGAAGTGGTAATATTATACTTGTAACTATAGGAAATGACGTATCTGAGATTATGATTACAAGGCTTCATTGCCAATCTATGTCTGGTGATGGTT
>DWJG01000068.1:0-11921 GCA_018248795.1 Ectomis octomaculata | reverse complement strand
GTATTTAATTTAGTTATATAAAATAATAAAATTGGAGTGTCTGTTTGTTACACATATATACCAAAATAACATTTATTACTATTTTTTTTTTCCTGTCTTATTTGTTCCGGGTAATCTTCGGAAGCGCTGGGTCAATTTTGAAGGGATGTGCACTATAAGTAATTTAGGTTAGGTTAGTTTTAATATACATATTTTTGTTAAATAATTTATTTTTTTTGTTAAATTCCACGCGAACGAAATCGTGGGCACAGCTTGTACTATTTAAAATAAACTCATTCGTTATAATGACTCTTAGTAATTTTTCATGTATATTTTGAGGACTATCATGTCGCTGTTGATTAGTTTATCGGTCTAACGTGCAACGGTTCTGGGTTCGATACTCGGCCAACAAAAATCTGAATGATGAATATGGATTTTTGATCTGCTTTCATGGTATCCGTCATCCGGCGAATCCTGGTGTTGGGCTATGAGTGTCGTGATTTTTATGCTGTGATTTTTTTGAGTTATGTAAATAGTCTTGATATCATTAAATAAATTATGTTAGTCATTGGTAGTTTTACAATAAGACGAGCACAAATTTAGCATTTTTAACTCGTTTGTACTTTATTATTACGTGATAACAAAGTACCTGTCTAAAATATTCGCATTAGAAGAGTAGAAGGGTTAAAATATATTCTCTTCTCTAAAGTCTTATAATCCGCGAATGCGAGCTGAGCATGAATATTTAATGAGACATCCGCCTTAGCGGGTGACCTTTATTTTGGCCTTTCTCCGCGGCCATTGTTCTTGGACGGTCCCGGGCTGGCCTGCCGGGATTGGGATTTATCTAATGTCCATTTGTTTGTTTCAGGTAACTATGCAGTGTTGTCGGCTTAGTTTATGATGGTATGCGCGACTCAATATTTATATGGCATTATTTAAGGCGGCATTACAAACGCGGTATTGTGTTCTTTATTTGAATTTTAAATTAACGTTTTTAACGTCTCTTTTAGCGTTTATGGTTGTGTGGTGTTAATGTTGATGTGTTTGTTCTCATGCTTTTATGTGTGTGAGTATGTATGTTAAAAAATGTATTTTTTTATTTTTTTACTAGCGTTTGTATTTATGAAAGATTTTTGTATGAATTCTTTTTCTTTTTTAATAACGTGTTTTTGTCACCAACACAGTATTATTATTTCATATTTTAATTAATATAAGTAACCTTTTTTGTAACGGATTAGTTGTACATGTATAAGGTCTTATATATTGAATAGAATAGAATGTGCGGACGACGTGTATAGTTGATTTATGTATGTAACATAAATCTATGAACAGTTTCTTATTGACAGGCGCTTATCTCATTGCTATAGTAAATACGTTTTTTACTGTCTGCTTTTTGCCAAGTATCGATCTATTGTCAGTGATGCGAAGCTCTGCCAGCTTACGTCTGTCAATGTCTCTCTTGTCGCTTTTGTCCTGTCCGGGCGAGCTCAAGTTTAGGAACAAAAAATAATTTTCATCTCCGAGGTGACGCAACCGGGGACCGATCTAAGCGATTATCCAGCGTCTGACTCATTAGCCAGTTGCGAGCCGAAAGATCACAACTAAAATATTCGATTTAATTAACCTTTTTCCTATGAATCACGGTTGGGCGTCGCGATTTGCATGCGCATACCTTAGATGGTTCGAAAGTGCTGAAGGGGTACAGTCGGGTCGTTGTCCTCTTGGTGGCTGAAAACAGCCTCATAGAGCGTTGTCAACGTGTCGCATAGGCAGTGTAAAAAGGCCATTAGGATGGAGTGGTAGCGTGTCGTCACTCGACGCTCGGGTTTTTTGTCACCAAAGTCAACGTAACTATCTAACCATCTTCCGACGGCCGACGCTTTGATTAACGAGTGTAACACGATCTCGTGTGTCTCATTCTCCACTGTTCGGCCCACATGAATAAATTAATACCGACGCGGATCCCTGCCCACACAGGAAACTAATAGGGATGCTTGCAATAACTCATTAATGTTATTGACTTAGTGCGAATCGATTAAATGTTGCAAAAAAGCTATTCGATTCGAAGGTTATGAAATTTGTTTTTGGATTCGGGATATTAAATTTGTTGATTTAATGTCTGAAGATTGATTGAATGTTTGAAGATTGATTTTAAATTATAGATAGTTTTGTATCTACGTAGTATCTGCAATTTCCTATGTTTCTTAGCTTAATAATGAAGTGTTTGTGATATCTGGGTTATAATCATTTTAGCAATCAGTGATACTGGCGAGATTTTTAATTGGGAATCTGCAGACTCAGAGAGCGTTTCGGTAACATTGCCGCGGAATCCGGCGTATGTGCGAGATCAAACAATCCGTGAAACGGAGTGCACGAATGCCGGCACGCCAAATGTGCGACACCAAGATCTTCACACACAATAATCCACCGCGTCGTTCTAACTTGTTCGATTCCCATCTATCCGTCTCGGTCGCTCCTCTGTTTGTTCGATTTTGGGCGAGTGTGGCCGATGACAAAGCGTCACTTTCTACGGGCGCACGCGCAGCGGCAAATGAAGTGTGTCGCGTACGCAGACAGCTGCGCGATAGATTCAGCGCTCAAATGTGCACCGGAAACCATCAATTTAGATAGTGCGCCGGATTGCCGCCGCGAAGCTTCTGCCCGTAGGATGCAACTATTACACGGAGGAAACCGTGATTTACGACCTTCATTGTTTTGTGTTCGAGATCTCTTGCATCCTCATTTAATTAAGTGCTCCTCGGATAAGTGACTACTTGAGTTTCAATAGTGTCTTGACGTGAAAGTATTGTTAAATACTACGGCAGCGGAGCTGTCGTTACCACAATGTCGCTGATTAATGTACGTACGAGACCGAAGGGAAACTAGCCGTTAGCTACTGCTCTGACAGTAGAAAGTAAATAGATTCAAAATATCCTACTAAATATCGCAATAACGATCTCGGACACATGTCATTTAACGTGTGCGTATGTGACAATTCGCTTGGTATTTGTTATTCCATTTGCGGAATCCGATATGGTTTGATAATCAATGTCGAAAGCCGAGGGGCCATGACACGGCATCTGCTCCGACGCTCCCCTTCAATTCTATTTCAGTGCCCCATCCCTCGGAATAGACAATTTGTCTCTATTAAGTACGGGAGAAACGGAACCGGCTTGAAATTTGTTTGTCCAAACTTTTGATTTTGACTGGCAATAAAGCGTAACGGTTATCGTTGTTTTGGAAACTACGTTTTCGATTGTTTGCAGTGGATAATAGTTCTCACGCTGAATTAGACTGGATTTGCAATCGGATATCGCTTTTCCGTGGCGAATCTGGTATTGTGGAGCTCGCGTTGCGGGTTGTGAAATTATTACGCCAAACATCTACGATTTCAATTTGATCGGCCTTTGTTCTGTATGTTGAGGGTTTCCTCGAATACGCATTTAGTTAATTATGTACATCGGTGTATTGAACCGAGTTACTGTTGCTGTCGCTTCGTTATTCGCGTGATTGGCTAGGCTTCCATGTTGCGGGTAATTTGTTAGAATATTGTAGTTGGTCAAGTGCGCACCATATTTTTAAACTGACTATTTCGTGTCTGTACAACGCAAGGATCAGTTTAGGAATCTTAGACTAAACCCAAGTAAAATGTATGGTTTATTTGGTTTTTATTTCTTTTACGAAAATTTTAAACTCACAGCATATTGAGCTACTATCTATATAGATCTTTAAAAAAAGTAGGTCACCCTTCTTCTTTTCTGTAATTAATTTTAAAATCAATAATAGTTCACTAATATGTATTTCATATGAAAACCTATACAGTGTAAGTCTCTCTATAGTGTTCATAAGTTGCATAATGTTTACCATCCACATTAAGTTAATGGACTATGGCCTGTACCTATCTCATTCTGAAAGCCGACCCGTGTAAAGGGATCGATGATAAATAGTTTTATTGTTGTGATGTTTCTTTCCATTAATATGGATCGTGGGCTCGTCCAATCGTTTCTTAGTCATCAGTGTTTGCTTAAATCAAATGTTGCTTTCATATCGAATACTTTCTCGTGTTGAGGCGAGCGGGACGTTGCCGGTTGCCGAAGTATTGTTTATGAAAAGCGGGTCAGAAGAAAGCGATGGTGGGGCGAGACGGGCGGTCACTCGATATCTCCCGGTGAAGAGGTCACGGCCATTATGTGAGAACTGTTCGTGAACCGAACCCCGACTGCTACCGTAACCATGGCAACGGTTGTTTGGACACCGTGAACGCCCGATACTCATTCGCCGATTTCTCTTTCCCGATGCCTTTTTTCGAATGCTAATTGGTTCGGTTGTCTTTGGTTTGCTTTTTCTGTTGTGTTCCAGTTGTTTTGTTGTTATTTCGGAGTTTTGCGGAAGCGATTTCGCCTTACCGATAAGCATCTCTAGCACTAGACACGAATAGACTAACGATATTTTTACAACACTGTTTGGAACCAACTTAATTCGGTACTAACTCTTATATTTTGTGTAATCGAGTGAACTTATTGTAAATAGCTTACTTAATCAATTTATGGTGTAACCGGGCTCATTTTACTTTTAGTCTAGAAATATGTATGTCTTTTTATTTTTAAAAAAATATTCATATTCAAAGAATTATACGATAGGTCTATGTATATATGATAATATGTATTTGTAAATACACTCAACGTCCTAATCGCAACTTATCTCATCCAATAATAAATTAAATAATTTGTTCATCGGTTCCGAGGGCTTTTTGTAAGCCAATGTAGACCGGAATAAAAACCTATGATATGTGTACATCCAATTGTAGTGTTCTATCTTGTACGCTTATAGAAGATATACCATTTATGTGATAAGTTATCTTTTTTCAAAAATCCTATAAGTACTTAAATCATATGTTCATCGGCTTTGAGGGCTTGATGTAAGCCAATGTTAACCGGAAGAAAAAAAAATCTATGATATGTGTACATACATACATATATCTGCAACGCTTTCGGATATACTTATTATCTGATAAGTTCTCTTTAAACTGTTAAAACATTAACGAAGCTCTAATGAAATTTCAGCTGTCATACAAAAGAATAAATTCATGATATGTTTCTAGTGGGTAGACAGACAGTGCGCAGTGCGCGCGCGTCGAATCAGGAATGCGTTTGCGCAGCGTGCGCCGAGTATAGAAGATGTGTAATTCAAAAATATAATAATTACGTTATTATTCAAAGGATGGTACTCTTACAATACATATAACTATGTAGACGTAAATATAAATAAATAGTAGATAGATGATAGTAGGTACATACGTTTTTTGATTGCAAGTTATCACTTGAATTGAATTTAAAGTATTTAGGTAGTTTCTTTCATTTAATTTACCCCTGCCACAACATTACTAAATTCTACCTGGGGTTGACTGGTGGACAATACCGATAGGCATTAAATTAAAATAGTTTGTAAAGTGATAAATAAATAAATATAAAAATATTTCCGCCAATGAGCCATTAAGCGACTAATATTTTTATTAACATCTTTTTTTTAAGTGAAGTTAGTAGCAAAGGAACACGCAGTCCTGATGGTAACTTATTTACAGATCTGTTTTCTATAAAAAATAATGCATTTCTAAATCCACTTTTTATTTGCTCTATGATACTATTGGTTCCTTCCATTTCGCTTCACGTGTATTCTCGCAAGGCCGTAGCAATGTGCCAGATTGTAGTTATAAAAATGCGAATTATGCATTCTCAAATTCACTCTTTATTTGTCTTGGTGATAGTACTGGTGTCAGATATTCAATCGCACACGTCTGTGTTGGCAAGGACGTGGCGATGTGCTGCCTAAGCTAGGTTATTGTCTCGCGGTCGTCGAGTAACTAGTTTTACTGTCGACGCGGTGCTTATTCACTGAATGGTCTGTTTGTCGTTTTTGATGTTTGTCATACAGTTTTTGCTAATGAATGTTATTTAACCAATATTTTTATACTAACTTGAGCTGTCAGTCCTGTTGTCCTGTTCATAATGGTACAGACATTGTCAGCGGCAGTGATCGTTACCATCAGGAAGACTGAATTTCCTTTACTTACGTCGTTTACAAATCATCAAATAATTTATTTGTATAAAATATGGGTTACATTTATATGATATTACATAGTAATTTAGTTTCGCCATATTTAACCTGGTAAGGTAGACAAAAATTAGTTAGTTTAGTATAGTAGTATAGTTTACAGTTTGTATCAAAATTTATTGTTGACAATTTCTTTATTTACTAGAGTACTGGGTTTAATGTGGTGTTCGCAAGGATATTCTTTCATACTTAACTGGCAGCCCTTTCTCTTATTCAATGTCTGCCAAGGACATCATCGGCGTCTGTGTTCACTTGCCAGTAATTAATCTAAGTACCCTTTAGTTACTTCAATAACAAAAAATATGCAAATACACTATGTATCATTTACAAATTATCATTTATTAGTAGTAAATAAGAATTTTAACTATTGACGCTTATTCAATAAATGGTCTGTTCTCGTTTTTTGATGGTCAAACCTTATCCAATGAGTATTGTTATACTAACTTCGACTGTCAATCCATTTTTCCATATACCTACGTCATCGGTGGCAATGTACCCTTAACATTAAATATACTGAATGCTCTTCAGCTGTTTCGATATTATAAAATTATGCATTCACAGTATCAATTACAAATTCATTATGTATTAGCTCGTGTGACAGTACTGGTGTCACATGTTTGATCGTACCACGTCTGTGTTGGCAAGGACGTGGCTGTATGCTGGCTAAGCTGGGTTATTGTCTCGCGGTCGTCAAGTAACTAGTTTTATTGTGGACGCGGTGTTTATTTACACTGCGCGTTCCAATGTCGTTTTTAATTCGTTGAAATTAAATTAAAGTTGATTGTTTTTGTGACGTCTCTCGGTCTAAGATTTTTACTCAACACTTTTTTAGTATGAAGATTAAATGACACTTTTTGACAGAAGAAGTCGTTTCGTGAAATTCACGATTATCTGATAGGGCACCTCAAACCATCTTAGGAGACTTTAAATCCCTTCTATGGATAATAAGTTGGTTCTGTTGTACTAGTACGTGTGAAAAACAAAATTCTTGTCCTTGTGATTATGCAAATGTAATTCTGTCACTACGTCACCAATATCCGTCAGCTACTGGCTGACTGCGAAAGTGACAGGATTGATTTACCTTTTCCTACCGCGGTATTTATTAATTGACGTCTGGTTATGGTGAAAAACTGTTTAAATAATGGCTTAACTATAAAAAGGTAAAACAACTTTTTGATCTATTAAAAAAGTATTTTTTTTTTTTGTAAATTATGATTTCGAGTAGCACTGAAAAGGAATCATTGCATTTGAGTTTTGTCATAGATTTCTTGGGCGGTAGTGGTGTAGTGTAAGGCACATTTTAAGTATAACCATGTGTTGTATTTGAATAAAGACAGTATTTTTCCAGCCTTCATTCGGGTCCTAACATGTAACAGTACACGGCGAACCAGCCAGGATTGCATTGGCCACTTATTGATGGTGAGATGCATGCTCGTTGGCTATTTCAGGAAAATAAAAAACATTTATTACTCAAAACATTATAGAATCAGTTTAAAAATGTATACGCCAGTCTAAAGCCAAATGTATGAATGTAGCCATGTACATAAAAAAGTTTCGTATATATGTATGTATGGAGAATGGCATCGAACTGTGCCATATATCACCAGGACGCCAAACCTATAATAATTGGAATGCGGCGGAAAATGCATGTTCGATAGATTTACGTCCCTTCCTTGAAACAGGTTTACTTCAAGTAACTTGGGCAAGCAGGAAGGTTGTTTGTAAATGTTCATTTATCCAGGATTTATTCCTGAATGTGAATGTGGTTATGGGATATGATTTTAATATTAGATGGCGTGATATGGACACTTCATCGGTACAACAACTAATATTTACAACTTGAACAAGCGATTTTTTTGTAACGATTTTTTTTATTTCATTTATGTAATTCAGATGAAATTCATGTCACTCGGATATACGTATTTGAGGGTCAAATAAGTCTATAACTTTCTTCAATAAATGGGCTTTAAATTACATACGACAATGTTTAAACTGTTTTTTTTTTGTTTGTGTTGAGGTTACAGCTCAGTTGGAAGGCTCCTTTAGGTATATAAAGCTGATATACCTAAATCATTATTTATTGCAGCTACAGTACTTTATTTATTAAGGTGTATTTCTTTTCTACAGTTTTATTTATAGCAAAACGTCACCCTTTAAAGTTTTATTGCTTAATTAATTGAACTTAATGCATGTTGAGTGAGCCTCCGATCCAGATTGTTTTAATAGACGTAATTAATTGTTTGTAAACAAAAAAGTAATTAGTAGGATGCGTATCCGTTCATAGTGATTGTTAATGGCTTGTTTGATTCTTGATTTTATTTTTAAATGGGTAAAAGGTGTTAAAAGATTTAGGTTTAAAAAAAGTTTTTTTTTTTTTCAAATAAAAATAATTTACTGTAAAAGGGCTAGGCAAATATCTTAAGTAGGACTGTCCAAATAGACTCTTAGACTCTTAGTTCCGTCATATGAACTGGAGTCAATTTCTTCAATTTGGTCCTTCGAGTCCGTAACCCGTTATGATGTAAGAGAACTGGTGTTGCAAAAGTCCTTCGGTACTAGTGCAAAGCGGGCTAGCCGTTATGCTATCCGCCGATCTTCATGAAAAATGGCAAATGTTGCCGTTCATTGAACGCACAATTCGCACTCGAAACAGCTTTCATTTCACTTTATCAATGCGATGGTGATGGTGATGGCTTAGTCGCGAAAGCGAAATGTCCACAACATTATAATAATAAAGATGGAAGGAGTTTTTCTCGTAACGCGAAAATAAACTATCGTGCGAACGTTTGCGTCGCAACATTGAAACTCATTTGTATAAGTGTCTCTTCAAAGAGATGTTTATCGTCGCATTCCGTTTATTGTTAATAAATTGTATAGAAACCGTCGTTTAATTAATATGCAAAAAGGAATAAGTAAATACGCGTATGAATAGTAAAGCAGTATTTTAATGGCACGTGGGATGCGCCCACTCGTGAGCCATCGATAAATCACACTGTGTTTTGATGTCCGCAATCTTTTTACACCATTGTGAACGGGTGCTAAAAAAATTTAATAGTTAAACTCTGATAGGTCTTATTTATGTAACAATTACTTTATTATATAGGTGTCAGCGGTTTCAGATAAGTCTATAAGAGTTGTCTTAAGTTAGCGACGACGACGTCTTAAGTTAGACGAATAATTTTGAGTTTTTTAAAGTTGACGTTAATTATAAAAGCAGTATAAATCTCTATACGCTTCTGTAAGTTGGTTAATTATTAAATTAATTAAGACAGATACTGATACGTGACCCATAGTGCTAAAGTACTTATTACTTATAAATACAGATAGAATTATTGTCTCGTAATAAATTTATTAAAAAAAATTCAAAAAGGCGTGGGTGTCGTTTATACTTAAATACGATGTGTAATTTAATTCTTAATCTGAATCCTGTAAGCATCAGGTATCACTAACCATCAGGTGGACAGCATCATCGTTTGCCCCTTCCCTATTAAAGACAAAAAACCATGCGTATAATTAATTTCAAGTTCACTCTGATTCTTAGTATATATGTATGAATATTTTCTCAGGTTGCCTGGAACAAATCATTTTTAAGCGATATTGCCGCCTATTGTTGTCTCTAAATTGTTTGTTTTTCTCATTTGTATGTGTGTGTATATGATGTGTAAAAAATAAAGAGTATCTAGATAGATCTAGATAGATAGGTAGATATCTTATTATAATTTCTAAATCAATTTGTTTATTTAGACCACCACGTACCATGGAGTCACATTATGTCATCTATGCATAAGTAATGTGATACATATACGGTGTAACATTATACAATTTGCATTTAGAGAACCCGGCCACTGCGCCTTCTATACCAATTATTGGACATTTCAACTGTGGCAATATTGTTATTCATATAAACTTACGCCGGTTATAAATTCCATTTGTGGCATGTCCCATTTATACGGGAATCGAGCCAAGTGTCTCTGCGTCGCGATGGTATGCATTACCGCTCCTGGGCCCATTCCGAATGGAAATCCAACTCTGACAGTAACTTACTGTCACATTACTAATTCAATACCGTGTTACATTAAGTCGAGCAAATAGGATAGAGAATATCATTAGCCGTCTGGAATTTAACGCGTTTTGGACGGATACGATGGAATACTTTCTGCGTTGAATTTATATGAGTTTCATTTGTATGTAGATGATAGGATTGATTGTGGAAAAAAAGTAAATAGATACTCAATATTATTCTAAATCTAGCTTAGTACGTAAGCTTAAAACAAAAAGGGCTTGTACGGTACTGGTGCGAGGTGAGTCAGGATTACGATGGGTTTTATAATGAATGCTGTTATAACTCCTTACACGTCTTTGTCTTATTCGTCTTACTTTCTGTGGTCACTTACATACTTGATGGTAGCGGGTCCTGTGCTGGACGTGAAAGTTTATAAAACCGTCTAAAAACCATTTCTACCACGCGCTTGTCTCGTCCTGCGCTCGTTTAAATGTTTTGTTTTCTAGTGCATTTATTTTGATATTTTTATTTAGTATTAGTTATTTTGTGTTAAAACTACTCTTCGACTGAATTCATGAATTCATTAAAATATAATAATAAATTAAGCTTTATTTCACTATTACTTGATATGTGTATTTAGAAAGGTTTATATTTAAATCCATTCACGCGAGCTGTGACCGCGGAAATGTGAGAACATATTGGTTTTATTCCTAAGTCTCAATTCGTAAATTAATTCCGTTTCAATATTAAATAAAGACGTAAGTACGAGCTTCGCCCCTTAACGGGAACCATTTCCGAATCCGTCAACCTTCACATCGGATTTGCATAATATGACATGTGTAATCCGTATCGTTGGATATAAAGCTCGATGTTCTTAAAATGCTGGACGTCGAATTATTTTGCACAAAAAAATTGCGTGTAGTTTTTGTTGTACGTTTGGATTACATACTATTCTTCACTGTAATCGTCTTGTCACGTCGTTTATACCTCTTCTATTCTTAGTCCTATTTAATTATGTGTAAAGTTTGTCTTTCTTTCATTCAATTTGGGACTCATACTACTGTCCCCACCAAAACATGGTCTTCGACCTTTTTAAAGTATTTTACTGGTTGATCGAATCACTGCAATAATTATAATTTTTTTAACCCTTTCAATTCGGGTCGAATGTCGTACGCGTTTCCTCCATATATTAAAAAAAAATAGATTTTTCGAATAATCATTGGCATGTTCGTTTGGTTTTGCTAGAGTGTCATATTCTGTCACCACTTGTATTAATACAATTTAATGCTATGTGTTGTGCAGATATATGTATTAAATTTGCCTACATCGCGGGATGTCTTATCAACCGGATGTTTGCGATCTGTCCATTCCAGTGTTTAATTTCGTGGTCCAAATAAATTTGATCTAAACGCTTCCGCATGCTTTCCGTGATCATTTACACGTGTCCCGATACAAATTTGTGGACCGAAAGCCAATTTGGGTTCAATGTGGGTGGTAGCGCTGTGTGCTCGCGAGTTTTTATCCTATGCGTTCTTCAAACACTTATATTCGGCCGATTTAGACCTCCTGCGTGGTGTCAATGAGTCAATTTAGATGACTCTGATGACTGTTTATGGTTCTGTTCTGATTGTCTGCTTTTGTTCACAGATATATCCTTAAATAGATAAGTAGAGAAGTTCTCGTTAAAAAATAATTGAATAATCGAGTGTGGGATGTTTACGATACGAAATATGAAATTTAAAGCGTTGATTTTTTGGATTTATTTTATCTACATGCAGCAAAATAATACTAATTAAAATGAATGGAAATGGATATGATACGATTA